>JABXWE010001758.1:0-12250 GCA_014611495.1 Limonius californicus
TTTACGCATTGGAAAATTAATTTGACGCTCCATTTATTTAGGTCCCAATAATATTTAGTTAAAATTTACTTATGTGAGTATTTATCAAGAGACAGTTGAAAGAACCTAATCTCCAGCCCCAATAAATCTCGTATTTAATTAATACGTTTCTGTGGGAAATCCTCGCCGGAAGGTTGGATTTACTAAGAGACCATTCTTTGTTTATTGACTAATGACAATGTTCGTTATTAAAATATATAAACCTTTTCCCAAACTACCCCATTTCTAGAACCAACGCACATTTTTATCGCTCCATTAATTTTGAAACTAATTTCGTAAAAGAACTTAAACGATTAGCTCTTGAAAAATCTTACGGATCAGACTAAATAATTTAGCATTTTAATCAACACGTCTATGCGTGGAATTTCACCCATAAGGGTTTAGTTCGGCAAAAAAGTAATAATTTAGGCAGATTATGGCTACCCTAAACTAACAATTTATCACAAGAACAGACCGCGCTAAAAACAGCTGTTGTGGAGAATCCTACGTACTGGAGATCACTAATTCGAAGTCATATTTTTACCTGCAATAAAATAGCTGGAAGAAAGACGCCGCAAACAAATATTTTCAAAATGGAATTATAACATTCAACTATGGAATGTGTATTTGTTTCATAATTCCATTCATGTACATGAAAGTGGATATTTATTTTGTGGTTGTTGTCCTCATAATGTAAGGGCCCGTAAAGGACAGCCCCTTTACAAAAAATAAATATGTGTGACGGAACGGCCGTTCCAAAGATCATTGAAGCGTGATTTCCAAACTCCAACTAATATTCATTAGCATTTAGTTACATTTAACATGAAATATTTATGCGAGTATAGATTAAAAATGAAAATTATGAGCATAATGTCCCAAAGTCCGACTATCGGTAGTAATATACATATAATGGCAAATGCGGTCCGCTACAATACACCTATTTCTATTAAAATGTCCCAATAAAACACAGTTAATTAAATATACTACTTTATTCGCTACTTTAACATCTGAACTTCACGACTCACAAGCTTCGAATGTCTTAATAACAATTTACTCAAAACATTTACACGCTGGCATGATGATGTCATTCTGCTGCGTGTGTAACATACAATCGAATCCAGTTGCAATTATTTATCTGTATTAGTGTCAAGTCGATTTTGTGTGTTTGATTGAATCATCTTTCCTGCTGTCTTAAGATCTTTTTTCTTCGTTGATTTTTCATTTGTGTGTTCTTAATAATAAACGACAATGCAGAGAAAGCATTTAACAATAGAACAACGAAATTTAGCCTTTGCTATGCACCAAAGAGGAGATCGCAGGGTCAACATCGCTGATACATCTATTAGGAACCACGCAGAGCGTAATTTCAGCTGCCCTTTCGAGCCTTAGAGAAACAGGTACGAGTGCAAGGATGCCTGAAATGATCTTTTTGCATCACAACACCTCGTGAGATTCGATTCTGGTAATTAATGCAAGAATGCACCCCTTTTCAACTGCTCGACATCTACAGCAAGTGCTCCAGAATGCCGCAGGAAATCGAGTCTCCAACCAAACTGTGAGAAATCGATTGTGCTGCAAGAACTGTGGCTCAACGAAGATACCGGGTGGAATCGCCAAGACATAGGCTTCAAGAAGCGACACTGTGGGATGATATACTGCTTTCAGACGAGTCCAGATATTGTCTCAGCAATAATAACCGGAGTCAAAGAGTATATCGTAGTGCCGAACATCGTACCTTACCTCAGTATACCCAACCTGACGTTGCCTTTGCTGATGGTGATCTTATAATATGGGCTGGAATTTCTTTAGAGTGGCGTACTGACCTCCGTATCTTTAGTGGTACACTCACGGGTCAAGAGATCATTATGGACCAGTTCTGAACCGTCCGCTGTTGGACGGGAATATTCAGTTTTTCTTGACGACAACGCAAGGCCGCATCGTGCTCGGGTTGTTTTAGAGATGCCTTGAGATGAGGAAATAAACCATTTTGCTCTTCCTCCGCTATCTCCAGACCTCAACCCCATTGAGCTTGCATGGGACCTTTTCCAGAGACTGTTGGATTATCATAATCCAAGGCTACTACTGTGCAACAGCTGAGGGATGTATTACCGGTACTGTGGCATCACGTTCCACCAAAACATATTGATAATTGCATTGAGAGCATGTTAGCAAGGTGCAGAGCAGTTATTACTGCCAGAGGAGGTGCCGGGCGGTATTAAAATCTGTAACGATTTTGATTATAATATTGTTAAATTTCTTCTTTAAACGTTCCAGTGTTGTAATTTTCATGTTCATCACTAAAAAGACGATACATTTTATTGTTCTGGTAGTTGTTTTATTATAACTGCCATTGGTGTTGCCTTTAAAGTGTCTTACGCTGCAATATTCCTATTCATTATTGAGTAGTTTATAACAAAAGTTTATGTTTTGAAGTACTGCGGAAATTTTCTTTATTTTTTTTTGATAATTGCCTATTTTTAATTAATTACTTGCTTCTGAGATATAGCCTGACGGCTGCATGTGTATAACCAATTATTGTATCTTGGATCTAGGTGAAGTATAAAGTCCAAAGTCGAAAAAATGCTACTTAACGGTCTTAAATATGGAGTTCTCTTTTTAGATACCTACTAGTCTAATAGTCCAGTCAAAATAGGTTTTCACCTAAAAATAATTCCAACAGTTTTGAAACTTGGAACACTTACTGTCTAAACTCTATTTGTTGAGCATTGAGCTAGAACGTCAACAAACGCACCTGTTTGACTCACCCGAGCGCACGTTGTGATTGGTCTACGCTAGATAAAGCTAATGCCTCATTACTTAAAGGAGTAATTGACGCTCAAAACCTTTACTTCGCACTCGTAATTACCGGGTTAAGTTTGTGTGCTTTTTGAGCAGTGCTTATCGGTTTTCGGAGCGTTTGTATAGTGCCTGGTGCCTATTTTCCTAAACTGGAGTAGAAACTTGTAATCGTAGGGGGCGTCCTACTACTTTAAATGAAAAACAATTAATAGTAAAATTGTATAATTCGACGTTAGAAGAAAATCCTGAGATTTTACTGACTGACATTGTACAATTTGTTGCTAAAACAGTGGGTGTTAGTGTTGCAACAGTAAAAAGAATTTTAAAGGAGTTTCGGAATATTGAAACTTTGTCTTCTCCAAAATATCCCGGAGTTAGAAAATAACTTAGAGGAATTTGATGCTGCTGTTCTCTTTGCAATTCGTAAGAAGGTACGTACTATTTTTAAACAAATTGTAATTTTTCTGTACAATATGCGAAACTTATTTCTAAACTTGCATTTCTGAGCTCGGTAAATTTCTGTGTAGGTTCACGAATTATTTTTCGGAACGATAATAATTATTATATTATATTAATTGTTAAGAATTAAGTGTTTATTATTCCTTTAATGCTTTTACTATTTTGTATTTATTTGCGTCTGACTAATTAATGGATTGCCGGATTTAACATGATGCACCTATTTGTCAACCGCGCATTGGACTACTTAACAGCGGATTGCTTTTACGTCAGTATTTGTAATGCAGATGTCTCAAAGTCCATAAAACATCTTTACTTACAAAAATGGTTCTTTTCAGAACCACCAATTCTTCTAAAAAAGGGTTCTGACGGCACAAACGTTAATTTAGAAACGCAAGGAGTATTACGTAAATACACATCCGGTAAATCAACGCACCTGCATCAAGCGTTTGTTTACGTTCTAGCTCAATGCTCAACAAATAGAGTTTAGTGATGAATTATACAAAAGTACTGATGAATCGGAGATTAGCTGTAGCGGCAGTGACGTGAAACATGGCACTTTTTTCTGTTTTTCGTTTTTATCTCGGAAACTGTTGGTCCTAGCAAAAATATAGTCGTATACAAAAATAAAGCTTATAATATTTGCTACAAAAGTGATGCCATAAATTTTTTTTGTATCTGTAATAGGTATAGATTTAAAAAGAAGTTGCAGGATAATCGATAATACAATTTTTTATTTCACAGCTTTGAAATGAAATACTTAACAAAAAGCAAAATTAAAAAAAGGAAAAGTAGTAAAAAAGTTTTTGGTAGTTCTTTCACTTGAATCTAGATTTTTTTGCTTGATTGAATTGTACTTTGTGGTATACTCGATAGGAATATTGTTTTGCTGCTCCTTCCGTTGGCGTTAGTGCAGCCTTGTCCGGTTTGACATTAGACACTGCTTGCGTGAACAAGTGATACCGATACACGTTGAGGGATATCTGTTTTGCAGGTGCTCCATACAATTTTAGAAACATTATGTTCCCTGCCTCTGCTACAGCCTCATGAGAAGAGGTTGGACTGTTGCAAACATCAACAATACCTTGCAACTTTGCAGCATGCTTCCTGAACAAATTGACAGACTTGCTTTTACCTTTCCGGTATAACATTGAAGTGTCACCTCCACTAAATCGTTGCTTGAATAAACTTTTGTTTCAACAATGCCACGGCTCGGCTTGTTTAACATTAGGGAAGACTGGGGTAAAATGATCCCCTTGAGGAATAAATTGCTCCGAAAGCTAAAATAATCTAGCTACATCTTTCTTCTATACGGTGAATTGTTTTGATTTTTTCTAAAACAACTCATTAAAAAAAAAAGTATGTGCAATCAGAGAATGCAAAAGGATTATTTTACCCATATAGACGGGGTAAAATGATCCCCCATTAAAAAGTTAAAACTATAAATTAAATTTAGTTAGTTACGTAATAAATGGTAAAATATTGTTACAGCAGTTCAGATAGTTATGTTTATTATAGCAAGAAACTAAAATAGTAGTTTACGTAACAAGTCGCGAAAGTGGTCTTTTACTGGACGAGTGGGCAAATTGCAGGGCGAGCCGCAGGCGAGTCTTGCAAGCCCGCGAGTCCAGTAAAAGCACTTTTGGGACGTGTTACGTACAATTTTTTTTTAAAACGGGCATTGTTGTACCGTAAACTTCATTTTATTATTATTATGTCACCTTTTCAACTAAACGTCAAAATATGTCAAGTTATTTTATAGTTTTAAAAAATACCGGTTACTATAGAAACCAATTGATAAATAAAAATGAGTCCGGTAAAAGCTTTTACCGGACTCTCACAATAACTTTCTGGCCCGGTCCGACAAAATGAGATTTTCTGACCTAAAAATAAACCGGAAAGTACTAATTTCTGGCCGGTTTTAAAAAAAATACATTATTTCAACGAACCAATTCATTTAAAAAACAAGTTGTAAAAGTTAAAAGTTAGGGATTTATGAAATATTCAGAAGATTTCTGCGAGCTTTCTTTACACCTTGACAAAAGCCACACACCATCGTCTTCTTTACAAGCAGCACACTCATCGTGAGCCCACTTATGATAAGTGCAACACCGGATCCAACCCTCTCCTTTGGCCGATTTTGAAAATGTTCCAGAATAGTATAAACTTTTCGGCTAATTTTTCGGATCGATTTAGTAGGTACGCTTTTCCTTCAATGCTTTTCCCCGTCTATTTTTTTCTTTTCTTTTTTCGCTCTTCATCATCTTACTTTTTTGTTTTGTTTTCCTCAAGTGCCGTCTTGTATGGCGTGATAGTAAGCACAACAGACCCAGCAGACTCTCGTTTGGTGGTGCAACGTGTGCCTTTGATCTTTGGAAGAGGCTGGTGGTCTACAGGTGTACTATAAACAAACGATGGGTTCAGGTTCACTGGTGGGGTTGTAGGAGTGGTGATACGTGGGTCTTCGTTAATAGCATTATCTGGACGTGAGCTGGGTCTAGGTTGTGGATCGTCGATATTATTGGTAATTTCAGAAGGATTTTTACGACCTGGTAGAGGTATTGAGGTATTTTGAAAACCATTTTCTGGGTCGTCTGGTTGATCAGTTACTTCGCCAGCAATAAAATCAGCATCGCGGAAGACTTCCAGATCGTAAGGGACAATTGCTGTTTTTCGGAATGGATTTATAGAGTTTTGTGGTGTGCAAGTTTTAAGATAGGCGTTGCAAAAAATCTGGCTGATTTGGAAAGCTGTAACGGTTCTTACTGGATGGTTATTGATCCACTTTTCTAAGGCTTGGTCGGTGTATGCACTTAGTGGAAACATTACGCCCACATCCAGCGGTTGTTGCAATTTGTGGGAGCAATGTGGGGGAAGAACTAGCAAAGTTACAAAATTGGACTTTGCCTTTGTTATAACGTCTAAATTTTTAGTGTTAGATAAATGCCCATCCATAATAAGCAACGTAGAGTCATCTTCAGATGGTTTAGAACATGGGCGCCGGCAGAAAATAATCCAGCAGGGGGCAAAAAAATTACGTGCATTTTTTTTCTGTTTTAATACAAAATAACTTAAAATAAAAAACAAATAATAACAGTAATAAACACCCTAGGTATACAAAACACTAGTATTTAGTGTGTGTATACATATTTTAACATTTATATTAAAAATATTTGTATAAATGAACTAGAAAGTTAAAATCTTTGGTGCTATAACAGAGATAACACTAACGCGTCATAAAAATACTATGTAATCTTATGTAGACGTACCCAAACTAAAAATAAAAAAACAAAAATAAATAAATTTGTTCTCTTAATGGATTGCGTCATTATAAAAGCGTCAATCTTTGTCAAAAGTATACCTACATTTTTAAAACATATAAACAAAAATAAAAATATTTATCTAGTACTAGGTAACAAACAAAAACTGTGGAAGTATTAAACTCTTTACCTAAGAAAAGACAAATTTTAATGTTCTTCGATCTTGAGCAAATTTATGAGTACTGTCTAGAGAAATTGGGCTCTATCGCTACCGATTTTTTTCCTATGTACACTTTTTTTTATTCATTCATACTACCGCCCCCCCCGGAACCGCTTTCGCATTACTTCAGGGGGGTGCGGGCGTCCCTTACACACTAACCATTCATGCAACATGCACCCTAAACTTAACTAAGCGAAATGCGGTCGCCCCAGCTGAGATTCGAAAACACAGAAGAACGACTATAATTCGCTGTGGCCTCGAGTGGTGGCAACGCGTTGCCGCGCTAGACCACCGAAGCCCCTATTCCTATGTACACTAAGTAAACATAAACCGGTTAAGCGATTCTCGTCCATCGTTGACCTTAACCAAGTTTTGACCCTTCTTAGAGTACTGAAGGAATGTTCAATTGAACAAGTCGTGGGTGGTAGGGAAAGGAAAACTTTTATTGCATTAGCAATTGCAGGGAAGAATTGACATTCTTCGGTGAGCAATGTAAAAATATCTATCAGGAGCGTTTTTATTTTTCCCACACATCTTTCCACGTAAGGCATTCTGTCTCAAAATTGTCGATATTGTACTGTTCTACTAATTTTTTTATAATTTCAGCGTTTAGATTTAAAACATTAGATGGTTGCAAATTTACTAACGAAAATGCAGTAGTTGTATCTTCGGAAAATGTTGTTATTAATGACCTAATCAGGGAATCTAAAGACGGAATATAAATAAATATTCTAAAATATGTTTCCGGTGAATCCGCTAGGATATTTGATCTCATAGTTTGGCACTGTGATATTCTGGGTATTTTAAATTCTATATCAAATATATTTTCGTATTTCTGGCATTTTTTGTATAATTTTCAAGAATTTCCAGTATGTATGTTTAAATATTTAAATGCGCTTTTATATAGTATTTTAATTTTACAGGGGGGGCAACTGCCCCCTCTTGCCCCCCCTTGCCGGCGCCCATGGTTTAGAAAAAGAGCTTGAGCCATGAGCTTTGCCTTCAAACGCTTTCTATTAAAAATCAACATTGGAGGAATAAAAGTTTCGCCAGCAGCCATGCAAAGTGGTAGATACTCCACGTTCCGCTGAAGTAACACGCGCGCCTTGCTTTCTGCCTCATTTGGAAAATATTTTAGAATTTTTGCCTGGGACCGTTGAAATAGATGTTTCATCAACATTAAAAATTCTGTGTGGTGGAAAATTATGTTTTGTAAGGATATCCTTGAGAAGATTAAAAAATTTGGTTACAACAGTTTTGTTAAACGCTCTTGCTCGAGCTGCGGACGTAGCCTCGGGATTTCCGAGTGAAATTTCTGGGTGTCTTTTTTGAAAACCGTATAGCCAATCTTTACCAGCTGCCTGATTTTCATGCGAAAATTTATGGGGGATATTATTTTTCACGGCTAACTGGTATGCCAATCTTCTTAGATCTTTTGTAGTAACACCATACAATCTGTATTCAAAATCAAAATGTCCTACCAATTCATCCTTTTGCTCAGAGGAAAAAGTAGTCATTTTGTTCCCTAGAATTTTCTGCTCATTGATAGCAATTAAAATTTTCCCCTTCGTACGTCGTTTTAAGGACAGTAGTGGCACGCCAAAAATTTTACTTGCTGTTTTTTTAACTTCTTCTAAGGCATTTTACATATGCTGAGGATCCCAGCCCTGTCTTTCCGTTTTTCGTATATAATTTCGCGGCATTCTGTAAATTAATATTATTGCTTAGAATCATATAGTAAAGATGGGTTAAAATGATCCCGCCATGGAAGGGATCATTTCACCCCAATACACATAATTATGACAAATCTAACCTAAAAATTTTAAGACTAATTTAAGCGGGAGAAACTAAGGTAACTGCAGCCAATATGGCCAAGCGGGCAATATGGCCAGTTCCTCGTATCATAGTAATTTCTTTTTTCGCCGACTAGATGACTCCACATACGTGTAAAGTAAGTTGCAGAGATACGAAAACGTTTAATTAGAAACAGCGTTACCACGAGATTGGCATTAATGACGGTTTTTTTTTACTAGTATTAAATTAAGTGCAACCTGTTCTATAGGTATAAAAGATGCCTCGCAACCGATCTAGAGGCCTGCGGGGTCAATGGATTGATGAACCTACGACCAGAGCTGTTGAAGCTGTAACTGCAGGAATGCCAGTAAATAGAGCAAGTTTAACTTATGAGGTACCAAGAAGAACTCTCAGATGTTATTTGGAAGAAAAGAAGGACCACGAGTCGGCCTTGGGTCGTAAAACCGGCTTAACGAGAGACCAAGAAGTGGAAGCCAGAGAATCTTTCGTCTAGCCGACGTAGTTACCCGCTAACCAAGGCTAGTAATATACCAAACCCTTTTAGAGAAGTAGAAGAAATCACTGGGCGTTATTGGCTTAACGGTTTCATGCAAATCCGGCCTAGGAAAACGCAAAATTTAAACCCGGCCAGGGCCCAAAAACTGAATAAATTCATCGTGAATGACCATTTCACTGAACCAGAAAACATAATGAGGACAATGAACATCATAGACAAACCTGAGAAAATCTACAACATCGATGAGAAAGGTTGCAGATTATGCCTTCACTATCGATTCAATGTTGCTAGGTACTTTTCTATTTATGAGGGAAAAAGGCAGTATGACCCACACCGCATTTACCGATGGATTGAGCACTTTGCAAAGTTTAAGATACCTGGTCCATGTCTTGTCATTTTTGACGGTGCCAAGTGTCACTTGGATTATAGTATTTTAGAAAAAGCTGAGCGATTTAATATAAAGCAATATTGCTTACCGAGTAATACCACGCACGAGCTGCAGCCTATGGACAAGGGTGTTTTTTGTGCGTATGAATATTACTGGGACATTAGTGGTCAAATATTTTTGTAAGTATCCAGAAGAACGCTCAATAAGCAAGTTGCGCTTTGGAGCCATCTTTTCAACTGTCTGGGATAAAACGATGACACCTTCAAATATAAAAGCGGGCTTTAGGGCTATAGGAATTTATCCTTTCAACCGCGACGCAATTTCAGAGGTGGCATTTGCGCCAAGTAGCATTACAAATCAAGACCAGGGACGAGACCACGAGCACCAGCAGGAAAATAATGTGGGAATGCCTTCAACATCTCGAGAAGAACTACTCTTACCAGCTGGTCCATCCACATCAGGTTTACAAAAGGATCGACCAAGTGACACGTCAGATGACAGCAGCAGCGATGAAGATTCTAGTTTCAGTTTACACGATGAATCTAGCAATGATCGTAATTCCGAAGAAGAAGCTGTACAAGTTGCTACTTCCAATATTAACATATCCTTTACTGATATGTTACAGACTCCAGATAAAGCAGTAACCGCTGCTAAAAAGCTTAGAAAACCTGCTATAAATAGTAGAGGCCAAGTTATTACAAAAGATCTTTTTCGGGAGGAGAGCAAAACTAAGGCTGCAGGAAATATCAACAAAAGGGCTGCAAAATCTAAAGCAGCGGGACAAAATACTAAAATTGCAAGAGAATCCTTTGCAAGCTACCGGTCCTCGTCCCTTTCACGAGGATTTTCGTTTAGCTGTGACTCTAGTAAGTGGCGCCCAATTATTTTGATTTACTTCGTACATTGTATCAATAAATACTGTAACGTTCGTTTAGTATTGCCACTTCATATGAATTAAAGTGTTATTTTAATTACCGCTCGTAGTCGATTACTATTCTATTACTACCTTTTCAGAATTTAAAAGAACGCTGACGAATATGTTTAGTCTATATACTAATCGAAAACAGTTCTTAGACTCCTTTGTCTGCCGCATGGCCCTGGAAATCCTGCGCTCCGCGGAAGTTGCACGTGGACGATTTTGTTCTAGAATTATTTCGTTTGGTGAGGAATTTTTGCAGGAAGGCGGAAGTCAGTCAGCCTGAGCCTCGGAAGGTGAACGCACGTGGTTTTGAGCTGGAGTTTTTGGCAGCGTCTCTGCTAGATTAAGTTACCGTATCGCTTTTCTTGCCTGGGGCAGAATATTCTACGACATTCCGTCGGATAAAATTAAATTAGCAGAGTGTTACGCTTTATTAAAGACAATTTTGGGTTAAATTGTTTTATCGACCTGTGTCGGATTACAGCCGTCAACCCCGTGACTCTTCCAACTTTCACCGTTGCAGCGTTAAAATCTCGTACAACGGAGGTATCGTGTCTGGCTGCAAAAACGCTCAAATTTCCCGTTTTTCTGATGAAAGTCTTGGGAATGGCTGTGCCGCAATCATGGCAATCGTGATCTAGCCTTCACGGGCGTGCCTGCGATTATTTTCTGCTTCTCAAGGACCTACGACCCAACATGCAATGGAAAGCGCGGCTCTGTAGATGCCAGCATTACTCCATAAAAGTAAATGATGTCGAATAGAGACACATGGAAAAAAATGGAGGAGGCTTATGTCCAGCAGTGGACCCTGAGAAGCTGACAAGAAGAAGAAGAAGAAGAAGCAAGTAGGAACACGCCAAATTGTGCCTCTCTCTCTTTATACTCCCTACCTGAAGAAAACTAAGCTAAACTTACCATACAGTGATTGTTTTCCCCTGTATACCAGCGCTGCGTTGATAAATAAGAAACAGAACAGTTTAATTTCCTTGTTATATTAGAAGTGAGGCAACCTTTAGTTGCCCATCGTTTTATTACTTGTTAAGGTTAAAGTGTATTTAATTTGAAAACTCGAACGTCGCTGGCTGCGTAGTTTTGTTTGTTTATTAAAGTAAATGTCATATGCCAGTGGCGGCGAGCTTTTTGGTTTGGACGTCCCAACATTCATCTGTTTAGCCCATAGTTCTCCTGGCTTGTTCTAAATTGTACTAATTGTGTGCTATATTTTACTCAATAGATTTGGATGCAGTTAAGATGTAGTACGATCTTTTATTCTTGTGTATTTTCGTGTGCATGAACTTTGTAAGCATTATACAAGAGGAGGCACAATAAAGGTGAGTTCGATTTCCGCAAGTTTCTCGGCCCTCCTACGAAAACCTGCATTCAGCTGTAACCTGAAGGGTGACGCCCATTAATTGCGACTTACCCTGTATACATCTACGTTAGCTTTCCTTCCCTTAAGCGTTTCTTGTGAACCACTTCCTACTTCGCTAAGCTAAGTCGAAGGCACTTCCACTTTTCCTGCTGCGGTCCGACGAAAAAGCTCGTTTGGCCCGTAACAAGACATTCTTCCGGTAATCGAACCCCCCACTCCTCCCTGTGCTAGCCGACGAGTCCGTTTAATCGGTTTGTTGCGAACTGATAGAAACAATCGTTTGGGCCAAACGTAACAGTAGATTGATAGAAAGTTAGAAAATTAAATAATTCTTCTTATAAACGAATATAAACGCACAATAAATAAGTGGACGCGACTGCCTCCCTGGACTTTCCCATACTGGAAACTGTTCATATCATCTTTATTCAACAGTAGAGTTATTTTCCTCAAAACGGTTGTTCAAGCGCTATCCTAAAACCTTGCCTTGTAACGAATAGACTTACAAGG
>JABXWE010001759.1:0-47103 GCA_014611495.1 Limonius californicus
AAAAAAAAAAAAAAAAAAAAAACAGGCCAACACGACTTTCGTGTGAAAAATGTAAAAAATTTGTGTTTGGAACATTCATTGAATGTTTTTCGTGATTGTTCCGTTCTTGAAGATGAAAGCGAATGAAATTGTATTTTCTACTACTTATTTAAGTTTTCAGGATTTAATTTGTTTATTGTTTTATTTTAGGAGTGATTTTTTGATAGTTCTGTAGAATAAAATTATGAAATAACATTTTTAAGCATACTGTGCTTTTTTAAAAAAAAAATTATGTTTTCTTCTATTTTTTTTCAAAAATTATATGTTTAATTTTCTAGTGAAATATGAAATAACATTTTTAAGCATATAGTGTTTTTTTTATTTTAACAATGAATTTATTATGGCTATTTCCTCTTGCGGACTGATAGCCCGCGCGCGACCCTTCTTGTCTCAAAATTAGGCGCGACCGCCGAAAGGTTAAGAAAATATTTGTATCTGACACGGGAAATGCTTTTCAAGTAATGTTTTTTATATGTCAACAAAATTTGGATAGATATCAGTAATACAATACAATGTATTCATTGTAAACATCTTTAAATACAAGCCACAAAAATGTCGGCAATACTGATGGAATTAAAATACTAATTTAGATCAAATGGATATCACAATATTAAATACTTACTTCAGGCTTGGTGGTGGTTTCAGAAGGATCATCCCCCTGAAATCAATAATAACATTTATAAATAAATAACTTGAGAAACAAAATGATAAAACAAGCAAAGATATGCATACACAGTAATTTTTTAGCTCTAGATACTAATTGTGTGCTCATTTTCTATTTTAGATACATCTTGTATATCTCTAAGATATTATTCAATATATTTAAAACTATTTTTGATAATTTTAAATAATTATAAACATCCTATAAAGTCTGGAAATGAACTGCACATTCAGTTGTTTATTTGTCATAATTTATAGGTTATATTACTACCATAGTAAAACAATATGGGCTGCCAATATGAACGCAAAAAAAAGAAAAACTATGGACGATGATGATGCCAAGGAAATTTTCCTCTACAGTTAGGACAAACAACGATAATTTACAAGCACCATTACCTTTCCATTGCCAGATTCAGAATCTCCGCCCCTTGGGCGTGCAGGACCACGTCTACGATAGCGTGGTCTTTGAGGACCACGGCTTCCTTCATCACCACTTTGCTCTTGGCCTTGGCCATCTTGTGAGCGAGGACGTCGACCTCCACGACCACCCCGGAAGTTTCTGGAAAAGAAGCAGTAGGGAAATTAAAAGTATAAAGTTTTACCCAATGACAGGCTTTGAAAGACATTTTGAGACTTATGTAGGAAATTCAATTTCACGAAGGGCGTTTCCACACAAGGTGGAAAAAGTTAAAACAAAACAGAAAAAAAAAAATAAAACAATTTCTGAAAAATTGATTAATAGGTTTCTTGTTGGTATGTCAACATTTTGAAAAAATTAATTACGAAATAGAGACCCTCGCGCCATCTGTTAATAATCATAAGAACTACAACCTGTATACGTGTATGATACATGCACAGGTTGTAGTTTTTATGACTTCTCACAGATGGATGTATAGTTAGCTCGTAGTAACAAAGAGTTTTCTATAATAATCTCGTCGTGTAATTGTGTATTATTGAGCCACACCCTGTTTGATTCAGAAAGCTGCCCCCTTTCCGTTTTGAGCTGGATATGCCCTTGAATATAATGTTTTATAATTTGTGACCGTATAAACTGCATACATTGATTACACAGAAAAGTATGCAACATGTAAACATAGTAGGAAAACGTAAAATACACTTACAACAGCTTATTAATTATTCATTTTTCTTTTTCAGGTAATTTTGTTCAATCTTGTGTTACGTTTAAGCAATACAATTTTCCAACAAACTTCAATTACCTTTTGGTACCAATTAATAAATGTGATTTTGAAATTTTGGCATTTGGTGGGCGAGGAAATTATGAGTAAAATAGGTGTAACAAACATGTCATATTCTAATTAATTACGAAATTACAAAAGATTGAAGTTTTAATGGCGTATCAATTCACAACCTTAATATCAAGTGGCCTTCAAGAAAACACTTTCGACAGTCACTTGTTTAAAATTGAACTTTCAAACAATCGTTTAAATGCAGAACAATATGAATTTTTTTTAGAGAGTAGGCTTCATGAGCTGTTTGACGATGCTCCACTCCAGCATAATGGTGTTCTGCTCAATTAAGGAAGGCAAGTGAGTGTATGACTGAGTCTTCATTATCTTGGAGGCTCATTTGAAACCTCCAAGATCTCCAGATTTATATCTTCTGGACTTTTATCTTTAGGGGCACCTGTATTTTATATGTAGCAGCTGGTGTATAGTTTTGAAATATATGTTTATGGACAATTACAGATTCAATCAGTATGTCAAATGAAATTCGCAACAACAATGTAATGTTTTAAGTGTATGATTTGCTGATTGGTGGATGTCAAGCCTGTAGTGAAGCTCAGGGAGCACATTTTGACCGTTTATTATAAGAAATAAATGTTATGATTTTGTTTATTAGTATTTTGTTTTTTACTGTAAGATGCAACGTAATATTAAGGTTTAGAATGTTATTAAAATTTTAATCCCTTGCAGTTGCACAATTACTTAAAATAGAACCTACGTTCATTAGACAGTTTTTATTCAAAATTATCTCAGTAATCAAATGACAAAGTTGTTTACACTAGTTGTGAAACACCCTGTATGTTTAAGAAATACAACAAAATGTATTAAAAAACCCTAGATTCACATACATGCACTTTAAAGTTCAACAATTGTATCAAAACTGAGGAACTAACTGCTGAAATAATTTTAAGCAGGTCCTAGACCTCAAACATATGGATGGGACAGTGCAAACAAGTACTGTCAGTCAAGGTCACAGTGAAATGCGGTCCAATCGGCCGCGGGGTCAAACCCCAGCTGAGGTGACCGCATTTCGCTTAGTTAAGTTTAGTTTAGCATGTTGCATGAATGGCTAGTATGTAAGGGCCGCTTGCACCCCTCTGAAGTAATGCGAAAGCGGTTCCGGGGAAGGGCAACGGGTGTGAATGTTTAAAAAAAAAGACCCAACATATGTACTATAAACAAAAAAAAAACTGCAGACTGTCTATTATAGCAGGTAAGTCCGAAATGGTAAGAGACGCACACTTGGGGAGTGCCTTAAAAAGCCAGTTTTGTTTTCCTTAAAATACGCAAAGTTTATTAGATAAGAGGGAACAACTGCATTTTGCCAATTTTTTAATTAGGTATAGAAGTACAAATACTAAGTATAGAACAAATTTAAAGTAGAAACTTTGAGAATTGCAAACACATTGAGCCTTATGAGTAAAAATCAAGTAATTGCTCAATTATTATAAGAATAAAAATCTTAAGCATTTGCTAGCTTTTCGTTATCGTTTAAGCAATTGCTAGTTTTGACTTGAACAGACCTGATATGATTTGTTGACGTTACCCAAGTTATTTGTAGGTTAGAATTTTGTATGAATCGGTACTCCCACGATTTCTAAATTTAATTTAAAATGTCTGATACTAGTGATCAATATAGTTGTGAGGATGAAGAAGAAGTAGATAAACAAAGTATTTTTGTTAAGAAATTAAAAGAAAATAGAATTGTTTTTAATAAATCACAAGTACATCAAATTAAAAATAAAAGAAAAAGCCTTGGATGTTATAACTCGGCATTACAAGGAAATTTTTAATATTACTCTTACAAGTAAACAAGTTGCAAAGAAAATAAGCAAATTGAAAGCTTTTATTTGATTGAACAAATAGATGTATAACATTATTTTTTTTTAATAAATCCTCTCAAGATAAACTACAAATAATTATTGAATAATCTTATAGTAATTAGTTCTCCTTTCTGCTGACCTGGATTTCTCCAAGGTGTCATAAGCCAGGGTAATATAGAGTACTCGTTATCTCCTAGTAATACACATTCTTCCTCTGTATTTTTTAGAAAATTATAGATATTGGAGGACCTGTCCACTGACAATCAATGCTTGTAAATATTTCTTGTGCCTTACGTGTAGCTTGCATATTTATACTGGTAAATCTTTTTCTGTTTACATACTCGTCCCCATATTCCCTAAATTTTAGAATTCTAATGTGTGTGCAGTCAATCACACCGATAGCATCGGGAAATTCATATTTGTCAGACAAATTGTTCTTAGCATCAACAATTTCGGCGGCAGTTGTAGGAAAATGTATCCATACATTTGCCTTATTTAAAATTTTATAACCGACGTATACACTTTAGAAACAGTGGTTTGGTAAATACAAATTTCTTCACCAACTGCATTCTGGACTCTTGGATCGGACACACAACGAAGAAAAATTTTCATGTTTTCTACAGGTTACAGTGCACCACGTTTTTCACCACTATCTCCGAGAAAATACTTTGCAAGCCACTCAACGTTCTCTCGATTAAATCGATACAATTTTTTATAATCTTCGTCTATGCATTCTTTACGTGTTTTATATATTTTTTCTTTACGAACATTTAGGAACTGTGCCATTTTACAGTATGAGAATGCGACAAATACCAAATTACAACTGCTTTGTCAAATGCCAGGCTGGGGTCGAGTAACCTTAAACATTTATAAGCAGCTAAGGCAATTGCTACTTTTATTCATTCAATTTTAAGCAAATGCTATTTTTTTAGGGGAAACCTTTTACTTTAAGCATTTCCTTGGGTGTATAGCAATTGCTACAAGTTCAAGCAATTGCTTGCTACTTTATTCATTAGAAATTAAGTATTTGCTAGCGAATTCTAAGAAAAAGCAATTGCTTAGTTTTTATTCCTAAGGCTAAATGTGTATCCAATTTTTACTTGAATATTTATACCTTTAGGTATGAAAAGAGACAATAATAAGCCATCCATTTTGTTCTCTATTTTCAACCACATATTGGTACAATTATTTTCAAACACTGCAGAGATATTTAAGATAAACAAACAGAACCTGCTCAGTGTGGGTAATTAACAGGCCATTGGCTTACACACAGAGAAAAAAGTATTTAATATTAACAAAAACAAAAGAACAAGAAAACAAAATTTGCAAGAAATCAGCAACCAAACAACTTGTACTCAAAATTATATATTTTGTTATTGTTTGTAGTACTAACTACATATTTGTGGTAAGAAACTGCAGCACCCCAACGAAAAAGTGGATTTATTTTTTAGTTTTTGTTAGTGAAAAGGTTTTTTATTCAATATTCAAATAGTTTTCAAAATAAGTCTACAGATCTTCATATTGCTAAAGAGGTAAAAAAATTTTTGACAGCTGTGAGCTATTTACAAATACACTCAAACCCCCATTTAGCAATATTGGAAAGTACTAAAAAATAATCACCATTAAGATGCATGTTTAGATACGAAACTAAATTAGTTAGCAATATTTAAAGTGATATTTTGATTATAATCAGGAATAAAATGTAGAACTGTGAATGAATAATAAGATATTTTAAGAATTGTCCATTAGCTGTACTAAGGCAGTAACACCTTTCATCAAATCTGTGAATATTTCATAATCCACTTACAAAGTTATCAGTATAATGATTAAATGAGGTGAAAGTTTGAAAGAAAAACATGACAATATGGAGGCTTTACATCATTACTTAATCAAGCCTGAAAGTCAAGATCCTAGCAAAAATATTATTATATAGAAATAAAAATCATTTAATGGGGGTTCACTACATGAAAGTTTGATACAATTTTTGACACCCCCCCCCCAGCGCAAGATCAGACAGATTACAAAATCATAACAAATTCTCCTTTTATACAAATGCAATTTGGAATCTTAAAAATATGAATTTTGGTTTTATTTACCTTTTAAAAATTTTAAAATTTCCTTTATAAACTCAAGCAAAATTATATTTATGTATCTACAAACCTGCGGAAGAAACGTCTCGGAGGCCTGTGTCCTCTGGGAACCCCATCTCCATCGGCTTGTTCCTCGTCAGAACGAGGAGGACCACGGTAAGAACGGTAGTATCCACCACCACCGCCACCACCTCCATAACCGCCACTATAGCCTCCGCGTCCACGCCTTGGTCTATAGCGCCGGGGCAGTGCACCACCGCTTTCAACTACACCTTCGGGATTTTCCTTATTTTCGTCTTCAATACCTATCATAAAGGAATTATTAATACATATAATATTGAATATTAAAAATTATCCCTATAATCGGTGCACGAAAAAATATATGTACAGTTTTTGCTTAGTTCGCCGACAGGTAATATCAAGAGCCAATATAAATATTTAATGTTTCATACGTATTATTACAACTAAAAAAAAATTAGTTACGCATTCTATTACTATCCATTTTCCTCACTACATTGTGAGAATAGAGCATTCAGAATACACAATTCTGTCTATTTAAAAATGGTTGCTGGAGAACACATGTAAAGTTTATGCCAAGTACTACATTGGTTTTGATATTTTTAACGCTTTTCTTAAGTATTGGTCTTGGTAAACTTCTGAATTATTGGTGAAAATTAAATTATAACCAAGGCAAATCATTACTGCATAAGATTAAATAAATTGGATTTTATTGCAAACAAAACTGGCAGCAATTCTAGCAAATAATGTGCATTATACATTATTTAAGGAAGTCCAATTATGTCCGTGTTTCTACCTTAGCGCTGAAGAGAAACACGTGGCAGAGAAGAAGCCGATGCCCAGCAGTGGGACGTGAAGGCTGTCAATGTCAATGAGTTATGAAAAACAGCAGATGAAGTTGACTGATCATTTGGACTAATATCAAAACATAATGATAAATATTTAAAATTAAAATTTGATCTTAATTTTGCTGCAGTTAAAAGAATTTGTTTACTTGTTGCTTTTTTTATGTTATACTGGTGGAATGTTACAAATCATAAAAAATAATTATGGCATCCCGTATTCTATTTTGTTTTATTTCTATTGTAGTTGAAGGCTTTACAAAATAACTTGATCCTACTGCATCTGTTTTCAATTTCCGTTATGAGCCACTAAAATTTGACATTCCCCATTTTGTGAGAAATACAGACATCTTAAGTGATTTAAAAGTTGATTCGGCAAAAGAGTGATAGTAGGGTTCAGTGTAAAATATTTAAGCGGATCATCTCAATATATTGGCTCTAAACCTACTAAACTCTATTTGTTGAGCATTGAGCTAGAACGTCAACAATCGCACGTGTTTGACCCACCAGAGCGCGCGCTGCGGTTGGTCTACGCTAGATAACGCTAATGTCCCATTAGTTAAGGAGTAATTGACGCTCAAAACCTTTACTTTGCACTCGTAATTACCAGGTTAAGTTTGTGTGCTTTTTGGTTTTAAGAGCGTAAGTATAGTGCCTGGTGCTTATTTTCCTAAAATGGAGCAAGTTGTTTTAGAAACGTGTAATCGTAGGGGGCGTCCTACTACTTTAAATGAAAAACAATTAACAGTAAAATTGTACAATGTCAGTCAGCAAAATCCTGAGATTTTACTGACTAACATTGTACAATTAGTTGCTAAAACAGTGGGTGTTAGTGCTGCAACAGTAAAAAGAATTTTAAAGGAGTTTCGGGATACTAAAACTTGCCGTCTCTAAAATCTCCCGGAGTTAAAAAAAACTTTTAGATGAAATTGATGATTGAATTGAATTGAAATGATTAAAAAAATTGTATGTTTTCTGTATAATATGCGAAACTTATTCCTATATGTGTATTTCTGAGCTTGGTAAATTTCTGTGTAGGTTCACGAATTTTTTTTTTGGGAATGATATACCAACAATAAATAAAATTTTGATGGCCGTTAACAATGATAACCAATTACCGAGTTTTAAGAGGTTGACTTTATATGGAATTAAAAATATTAAATTTTAAATCTTCAACTCGCTGCCGTCAATCCATGTTAATGGATAGAGAAGATATTATCGCGTGGCGTCGAAATTATCTTAAAAATATCCGAAAATATCGGGAAGCACGTCGAGTAATTTTTTATACCGATGAAACTTGGGTAAATGTCAGTAAGCAGATGTCTCCAAGTCTATAAAACATCTTTACTTAAAAAAAAATGGTTCTTTTCAGAACCACCAATTCTTCTAAAAAAGAATTCTAACGGTGCGAACGTTAATTTAGAAACGCAAGGAATATTACGTAAATACATATCCAGTAAATCAACGCACCTGTCAAGCGTTTGTTTAGGTTCTAGCTCAGTGCTCAACAAATAGAGTTAGACAATAGTGAAAACACAGACTAAACACATAAACGGTAAGGTTTTTCCCATAGATTTAATTAGTTAATTTATTATACTGTGACTTATGTTGATAAACAAATATTTTTAAAGTAACTTCTGTGTTGTAAATCCATGAATTTCGGCCTACACCTCATTGTTTCATACTATTTATATATCAATTATTTACTAATATATGACTTGCTTATTGTTTGTATACAGACTCCTAATAACACAGGCCAACGCTAAAATATTTTTTTTAATAATTTTGCCTGATTCTTATGTTTTCGGGTGGGCTATAATAACAAAGGTGTATCACCCACCATTTTTTCACAATTGAATATACGAAATATGAGAAATTCATTTTTATCTAATATCTGTGCATTTTTAATACACTCAAACATACAGTAAATCTAAATGTAATTAGGTTGGCAGTGTTGGCAATACTGCTGTTAGTTTTCTTTCAGTCAACATAACCTCACTTTTCAGTTGTTTGCCAATGTGCTCTAAGTATGGCTAACCGTGGTTTAAAAACTGTCTTTAACAGTTTTTGTTATATATATATGTGGTGATTTTGTGGTTAAAAACATCAATGAAACATTACAGACTTTGTTAAAAAAGTGTACTTCGCATATTTTGGTGTGAAACTCGGCGATCAAGGAAAACATTGTGCTCCGCACAACGTTTGCTATGTTTGTGTTGAAGACCTTAGAAAATGGTTTAAAAAAGCAAAGATAGCTTTTAGATTTGCAGTACCCACGGTATGGAGAGAACAAAAAAATCATTCAGACATTTGATACTTTTGTAGCATTGATGTTGGATATAACTTCAAAAATAGGAGAGTAATTGTCTACCCTAACGTTCCTTCAGCTATTCGGCCAGTCGATCATGGTTCGACATGGACTTCCTGTCCCTGAGCCACCACAGTACATAATGACGTTTTACTTGATGGTTCCAGTGAACCTGAATCTGTTGAAGGTGGACCGGATGATGATGCGTTACAATTTTCTCCAGAAAATTTCGATCCTCAGTTGTTTACGCAGGCCGAGTTAAATGATTTGGTAAGAGATTTGAGTTTGACTAAAGAAAAAGCAGAATTGCTTGGCTCTAGGCTAAAAGAAAAACATCTGTTGGCATCTGGAACATCTATTCACCATTACAGAGCAAGAGATCAGCTGTTCTCTAAGTTTTTTAAGCTGGAAGAGGATTTTGTTTACTGCCATAATATTGGTGGTCTAATGAATGAATTTGGAATCCAGTACAACAATGAAGATTGGAGGCTTTTTATACTCATCAAAAACAAGCTTAAAAACTGTACTTTTAAACAATGGAAACACTTATGCTCCACTGCCTGTGGCCCATTCAGTCCATGACGGAAACTTACGAAAATCTAGACACGATTTTACAGAAAATTAACTATACTGCTCACGATTGGACGATGTGTGGAGATTTGAAAATTGTTTGCATGCTCCTTGGTCAACAAAAGGGATTTACTAAGTTTCCATGTTTTATATGCCAGTGGGACAGCAGAGCAAGAGATCAACATTGGCCTGCAAGAAAAACCTAAATACCCGAAGAGAACATTTTGGATAAATCCAAAAAAGATTCTTCTACCACCTCTTCACATTAAACTAAGATTAATGAAACAGTTCGTAAAAGCCTTGCCTAAAGATGGTGAATGTTTTAAGTATTTATGTGAGAAGTTTCCTCATTTATCGGAAGCCAAACTGAAAGAAGGGGTTTTCATTGAGCCTGGCATTCGTAAAATGATGTTCGATTCCAACTTTGAAACAAAAATGACTACAATACAAAGGAGAATGAGGCTTGGATATCATTTAAGCAAATTGTGACTTAAGTTTTTGGGCACTGTTAAAGACCCAAACTATGGGCTTATCGCAGCTAATATGATAGACAAGTTCAAAAATCTGGGATGCCTGATGAGTTCACTTCTTACACAACCATCTTGACTTTTTCTCTGACAACTTGGGTGATGCGAGTGAAGAGCAGGGGGAGCTGTTTCACCAGGACATTAAGGTGATGAAGAAACGTTACCAGGAACGGTGGAATGCCAACATGATGGGTGATTACTTCACTGGGTACAATAAAATGCATCACATCGGAGAAAAAGTTACATAAGAAGCTTTAAACAGAAGAGAGAAAGGAAATACATAACAATAAACACTTAAAATATATCTATTGAAATGTTATATTGTGAGTGAAGTTAAATAAAATTTGTAATTAAACAAAAGTACAGTATCAGGTACGTTTTTTTTATAGAGCTTATTTGCTCCATTTTTAAATACAATCAAGGTCATACAAAAAAAATGATGCCAGATACGGTTCC
The DNA here is from genome assembly GCA_014611495.1 of Limonius californicus. Classification (NCBI taxonomy): domain Eukaryota; kingdom Metazoa; phylum Arthropoda; class Insecta; order Coleoptera; family Elateridae; genus Limonius; species Limonius californicus. Next base: position 10,578 of record JABXWE010001759.1, read on the forward strand.
AGCACCCAAAAATACTTAAGATTCACTGCATTTGTTTAACAAGTTTTCACAAAAATTTTTGTTGTAGGCCTGGCTAATAGTAGGCAATACAAGAAAAACATAACCTAAAATCTGAAACTAATGCCAGGTTATCCATTGTCAAATCAGTTTGTGCGAGAATGCTATTTCAACAACCCTCGTGTATTTTTCCTTTGCATATTTTGGGCTCTGCTGCTAGCAGAATTAAAGCAATTAAAAAATAATGCTCGTACAAACAACCTATCTATTTTTTAGATGTATCTCCTGTAATTAATCAGTTTCAACCAGCAGGAGCTTTCTGCTTTTTTTTTTCACAATGTACCATCCGTAACAGTTTTCTTTAAACATATTATAAACTACTATTGTGAAGAGGTAAAGGTATTACAGATAACAGTGATAAATCAGTTTTTTAACTCAATAGCAAAAACTTACTCAACGGGAAATATTTTCCATATATTTTAGTATGTTTTATTACATTTTTTGCGAAATCATTTCCTTTAATAGCACTGAACTACTTTTCACATATTAATTTGTAGAACTCATTTATATCTACCTTATAATTGCTAGACATTTATTTTCTGCAAAAATTAATTAAAACACGGTTTCTGAGATTTCCCACAGTCCATTACACAACAGAAAGCTTTTAATTTGCAGTAAATATTCGCAAAAAAGACAATTCACTGTAAAACAATTTGTAAGCATGTATGCCCTCCAACAACCATATTTGGTATTACTTTTGACACTATTCTGCTCTATATAAATCTAACAGAGTATTTGAATTACGCATACGCATTAATAAAAAAAAAAACCAACATGAATTTGTTGTCCAATACTTACTATATTCGCCTTCTTTCGGTCTACGAGGTCCTCCTCCTCCTCCACCTCTGGGACCACCGCGACCACCTCTGCGCGGGTAGAACCACTGACGATAACCACGTCTTCGGTCCGCAGCATAGGGAGAACCACGCACGGGTTCTCCATTGGGGCCTGTTACATTTGCAGCCTCATTGCCCTTCTCCCCCACTACCACACTGAATTCCACCACTTCTCCATCGCCCACAGAGCGTACCGCTTTCTTTGGGTTGTTTTTAATAATGGCCGACTGAAAATTAATATCATAACCTCAATAAGTTATTATAATCAAAAACGTATAAGTATATAATTATTTGTTTAGTTCCACTTAAAAAAATATGTTTGCATAATATAGTAAAAATTTTCTTAATATTTTGAACAGCCCTATCAAAGTTATATACAAGGTGTTTGTGCAAATATTAGTCAATCAAGTACTTGAAACCAATAGAAATATGTTTACAAGAAATTATACTAAAAGGATAAAAGAAAGATCATGGCATTATTCATCCACATGTACAAAGTTACAGCAGCAATATCAACATTTTAAAATTCATTAAAAAAAAGTTTAATCCTATAGAACAAAAGATTTAGAAATAATAGTATATTCTTCAACAAGTGTAGAATGACAGTTATTATTAACAAAGATGAAAATTCTGTCACAAGCCAAAGGCGAGTGACAGAATCATCCGAGTGAATAATAGCTATTCTACACGAGTAGGAGACTATACTTTCTCTACGACTATTTCATAGGAAGTTACAATTTTTGGTACGAATCAGTATAATAAAAATTTTGCTTTAGATGGACGTATGTCGGTTCACTAGCCACAACCATTTACTGTTACTGCATTTGACGTTTTGAGGTTATAATAATTCTGTACTGGGAAGTTGATTTTCTTTTGTGTGTAAGAAATTAGTTTATTTATTTTCGCGGTTTCCGTTATTTCTGGTGGCGAACACATTTCAGCGTTTTCGCTGTCTGAATTATTCATACCTAGCTCTTACTGTTTCTGCGAATACGAAAATTTAAAACTGTTTTTGAGAGTTACTTCAAAAACAAGTGGGAGATCCCAAGCGCTAACATGCAACGCCCACTAGCTTCCGGTTCCGCAATTTATCGTTGATTCTGATTCAGAATCCCACCAAAATAGAGAACAGAATCCAACGGAAATGAAGAATATCTATCATTCTTCAACTAAAAAGGTATATGTAACGAATACATTATATTATAGTCGTAGAGAAAAATATATACATTATGTTCCAATCAAAATAACAAAGTAGTATAGAATTTTTCAAAACAGTAGGTATATGGGAGAAAAAAAAACGAATATAGTCACTTTGCTTGCCATAGTCTTCTATTCAAATAATATAATTTTTCATAAGATTCAGAGCAATTAGCGAGCTAATATTAGCACAAACACCTTGTACATTTCCAAATGGGACTAAAGATCTGTAAAAAGCAGTGATAAAAAATCTGACTATCCAATTGTCTTAGGGAGGCAATATTTAATTGGTTTTTCAATGGCACTACACGTATTTCTGCAGCCATTCAGAGAGGATTCTTCATTCATTGCTATAGTTATTGTTCTTAAAATAGTTAAAGGAAAATCCAAGGTCTCCACAGTAGTAACTTCTTGTAATTTTACAAAATAGATTTACTGAACAATTGTACATTTGCTGATATTTAAATGTTGTTACAACAGACATGCCATTGTTTCCAAATTTAATTGATAACACTGTGATACCAGTTGTTTTCGTGAACGACCTACACTCAAAGCACCCTATTGCAAATTTGTTAAGCAGGTAGTTTCTGCGTAATACAAAAACTTGCGGAATTAGCTATAATGCCGGCAATTAGAGTGAGGACAATTCAACATTTTTTTAAACACTATTTTCAGATGGTTTGTATCACATTTTAGTTCCTTTCTCCTTATGCTGTATTAAGTAGGCCCCCAGCCTAAGCTTTAAATAATGTCCAAAATAATTAAGATATGGATAATAGGTGAGTAGGGGAAATAGCAAAGAAAGTATAAAAACCATATCTTGGAAGGTTTTTTTTTGTTTTCCAAACCTAAATTTATCGTAATTCTTGTGCAAATATAACTAATTTCCATGAATCTAGACGGTGTGCTTTATTTAAACCTTTTACACCTTAGTTCTTACTCAAAACCTGAGGAATATGGCAAGAAAATATAAGGAAAAGGAAATCTAAAAATCGCTCATTCAATACAACAACGTCATAACTACAAAAATGGCAATTTTGAGTTATTTATACAGGTGAAACGCACTTTGTATAAACTTTTAACTGCTAGAATGTCATATCTATAACTACAAAAATTGCCACCAGGGAGCATTAGTGTCGTTCTTGTTCCATAATATTTTGTGATTTTTGTGTACTGAAATACTGTATTATTTCAGTTGTGAGGTTGCACTCGTGTTCATCATCATCATCATCATCATCATCTGCCATGGAGCCGACTCGAGAGTCGATGCTGGATACGCCAGGCCCACCCCATGCCAGTAGGTGGGTTGATAACGTATTACTAATTTTTGCAAGAGTGTCATATTTTGAAATAATCCGATATTACTTTGAATGTAAGACTTAATTTGATATGTTTATTATATATGCATACCGCATTATTTAGACTTATGACGTTACACACGAGACCAAGCGCATGATCACGTTTGTATCATTTTGAGAAGTGACGTTCTTACTCTGAAGAGAAACGTTTCTTAAAGTATTATTTCCTTTTATGACGTTCTTACTAAAAACAAATAGTTCATTTCCAATTAGCAATTATTTTAAATTACATAATATGACGTTCTTACTGTAAATATTATTCTTAAACTCAGGAAACACTTACAATTATTTATATTTAAGTCACTATTGTTACAATTACTTTTGTCTAATTTTGAAATACTTTTAAACATTATTAAAAGATATTTATTATTTTTGCTTAATGCTCAGCTCCCTATGAATTCTCGTGGGAAACTTATGTGTCAGCTCGCGAAAGTACAACAGTCGACTAACATGGTGAATATGGAATCGTCGACAAATGAAAAGGAACTTATCACTGAAATGGTACATGACAGTGAACATGAAGATTCAGCACATGCTCTGAAAAATGAACTTGTCACACCTGCCATGACAACGCAAGAGCCTTCCAATGAATCTGGTAATTAAATTTTTCATAAACAAATAAAAATGTTATTCAAGTTTAAGCCATTCCGTGTGAATTTTATTTTTTGTTTTCTTATCTATACAGGAAATCCAATCAATTATACTGTCGCAAGTTGTCGTCGTTCAAATACTCACAGTTCCTCGTTTGCCAGATCCTCTGCTTCATCATCTTCTGGAAGCAGCGAGTCGTCCTCTAAAGATTGTGATGATATTATCAACGACAAGCTGTACATGCCCAACAACAATGAAAATAGCGGCAGTGCAGGAGCCGATTCTGATGAACACATAAAACAAAATACTGCGAGCGCCATAACTTCGCTTTCTCCCATAGACAACAATTTCAGTAGCAATAATGCACCCATATCTAACCAGATCGTTCCTATTTTGGTCAGCCCTCCCAAGAAAGGTGTTAAACGAAGAAAAAATGCAGAAAAGTGGAAAAGGAATCTTGCAAAGAAACTGAGAAATAGTGGAGAGGCATACGAAACCCATACAATGAACAAAAAAATCCGAGAACGAAGGCAGATGAAAGCTCCTTGCGGAGAGAAATGTAAACTGCAGTGTTCATCTAAATTCTAAAATCTAAATTAAATTTTCTCAGCATATTGGACATTAGGTCAGATTGAGAATCAGAGACAGTTTATCAATATATGTATGACGGCTATTGTACCAAAATATCGATACACTCATGTTGGGTGGTACAAGAAAGCCACGACAAGAGAAAAATGCGTTCTACTTCAGTAAAGATAGTCAAAAAGTTCGAGTATGTAAAGTGTTTTTTAAAATACTTTAGACATGAATGATCGAACAGTACGCACAGTACAGGAAAAACGCAATAAGGTCGCAGATGTACTACTTAAACAAGATCAACGAGGAAACCACGGGAAGCACAAGACGGTTGACCCGGCAATACGACAGCATATCAATTCAATTCCAAAAGTTGAAAGCCACTATACCCGAGCAAATACATCACGACAATTCATAGATGGTAGTCGCTCATTGGCAGACATCCATAGAGATTATGTTGCGAATTGCCAAGACAACAATAAACCTTACGGAAGCTACGCAATATTTCACCGGATGTTTACGGAGGAATTTAATATTTCTTTTTTCGTTCCCAAAAAGGATTTATGTGAAACTTGTGTGGCATACGAAAACGCCACTAACGAAGAAAAAGAGAATTTAAAAGAGAAATATGATCTTCACCTGGTTGGGAAGAATTTGTCAAGAGAAGAAAAGAAACGCGATAAGGAGAAGAAAGACTTTAATGGTATTGTGGCAGTGTACGACCTTCAAGCCGTTATGCAAATACCCAAAGGAGATGTATCAGTGTTCTATTATAAATCGAAACTAAATGTACTTAATTTTACCATTTATGACTTGCAAACCAAGAGCTGTGAACGCTATGTTTGGGATGAGTCTGCAGAAAAAAGCTACCATGTTTGATGCTGAAGTTATTTTTTATTCCGATAACTGCGTGGGCCAACAAAAAAAATAAATTCATGTTGGCCCTGTATCTATGTAACTTTTATTTGTTAATCGAACTTGTACGGCAGTTAATGTTACCAGTATGCGGCAAATAATTGATATTGTACAAATACACAAAAAATAGGCACATACAACAGAAGCACTCCTACGTAGCTAAAAAATTAGAGTTTTTACAAAGTTATAGGGTTCAAACTTGACAAAGTTTATTTTAAGATACTTAAGGTTTTTTTTACGCATTTAAACCAACACTAGCTATGCCGTACGTTGTCTCGGTATAAAATCAACCACACATAAATTCCTGATCAAGGGCCACACACAGAACGAGGCGATTCAGCCCATTCACTCGTTGAAAGACAGGTGAAACGGCAATTACGTGGTGGCCCAATTTATACACCTGACGGGTTCATTGCCGCCATTCGAGCTGCAAAAAAGCAGGGAGTACCTTTTACTGTAAATGAGCTGAGCTACGAAGATTTTTATGACATCCAGGAGATAGCTTCCAACATTGGACCCATGAATATGCCAAATTTCAAGTTTCATGATGTAAAAGTAATTAGAGTTGACCGAGAATCTCCAACTTCGGTGTATTATAAATATTCTTACAATGACGAATTTCAGGAGACCAAGATTAACATAAGAAAAAAACAAGTAAATACTAACTCAAAAATAATTTTGAAACGTGTATTTAGTACAAAACAACAACAAAAAATATGATCAGTAAGAACCACATTCCAAAATATTATATTAATTTTTATTCAAATTTGTAACTCTTAACTTGTTAAAAAATAAAACAAAAATTTAATAAAAATGTGTATCTTCGTGAATTCCTATTTGTATTATTTTCAGGTCGACAGACTGTCAGGAGTAAATCCAAACTCAAATATTATATAAAAATTATCACCATAAAGACGATTCTGTTTTCTAGCTAGAACGTCATATTTCAACTTATGACGTGTTTCAAAATCTGTTTGCGTAGTAATAATGTCACAAGTCTGGATAAAAGTTGTTTTATTGTTTTGGTAGACTTTTATCATGTTTCTAAGAAAAATTAAGTACTACATGTATGATTGTTATTTATTATTCTACCAAAATATACCAAAGTGATTGCTGTTAAGTACTTCGTGCCCGAATGACAGCAATTCGAAACTTTAAATTGTGTTTTTTCAACATTTAGGTTTTTTGAGTTATGACATTGTTGTATTGAATGAGCGAAATGTAGAAGAAAATCAAAAATACCCTGTTACATTAGGATAAAAACTTGATTATCATTATTTAATTCAATTACGTTGATGTTTCCACATTGGTCCAAAGTGGAGTTTTGTGTACCATTTAAAAATTTATAAGTTTTGATGTGTCTAAATTAAACAAAATTGCTATAAATTAGGGCCCTTTTTTACTGAATATCTAAATTTTATAAGCATTAGTTTAAATAAGAGCTGTTTTGTCTGAGAAGGTGATGGATTAGATATCTATAGTCAATTATTAGGTGTAATAACAAAATAATGTTAAATCTAATTTAATAATCAATGTAAAAAACATACCTGATGGACAAAGACATCCTCTTTAGTGTCGTTCCTGCAAAAAAAAACCTTTATAAAAACTGAGCAAATAATAAGTAAGGAAATGAACTGTGATGCACTGGGACAGGCACCATTACAACTGATTTGATTGCATTATAATTATTGATTTGTAACTAAAGGTCAATGTTTTAGGAAAATCTTCCTTTACATTATAATAGGGTTACTGACCTTTTTTTAATTGTAATTTGGATTCAAGCAAAAGCTATAATATCTATATATTTGAAAGTTTAAAACAACTGACATTCAATTCCGAAAAAATGTTTAGTCATCATAGTCCTTGCTTACCAGAGACAGATTGGCAGTTTATGTTTACAATAATCTATAATTGTATGGTGCCACGAATTTGATTGTCGAGTTTAATTTGTAACACGAATTTTTATTATCAAACGCTTACTTGAAACAAATAAGTAAACACCACTAATCACGTAATCATTGCAAGCAGACACCGGGTTTAAAATTGCCATTACAATTTCTCTGGTAGCCTATAAAATTTGACCTTGAATTTTTATTCTCTCTTATGAATGATAAGCTGGCAAAAGGGATTTAACAAATAGGGGTCATTTGCTAACGAACTATGAAGTTTGATGTACCTGCCGTAGAATATTTTAAAATTAAAATTTGGTTTTATTTGCAAGATTTGCTGAAAACTTTTTAGGTCACCCACCATACTGTAATACATTACTGTGCAACAGGTAGCAGCAAGTTAAAATATGTTTAATAGGCGGAGTACTGTAATACTAAGTCTTACCTGTTGATAAAGCCATATCCACTTTTGACATTAAACCATTTCACTGTTCCGGTGACCTTGGTAGCTGAAAAAATTGGAGAATTACTACATTATACTATATCACAACTTGAAAAATACTTGTTTGAACATTAGTAATAATACTGCAAATGATCTAACAATGAAATGCTTTTGAAATTACTGAACATAGTACTACTACAGACTACACCTCCGGAAATTGCTGGAAGGGGCATCAACTTTGCCTTTTTACTTTCCCATACCTTATAGGTATAGGGTAAGTATTGAAATCATGAAAATTTTCGAAATCGAGATTTTAACGGATATATCCGTTTTGGGCCTCTAGGAACCCAAAAAAGTGGTTTTTAAAAAATGTCTGTCTGTGGGTGGGTACGTATGTACGTACGTACGTACGTATGTACGTATGTGACGCTCCTACAGCCGAAAGTATTGCTCCGATTTTGATGCGCTTTGGAATGCGGGGGTGTATCGAAAATTCATCGAAAAAATAAGCTTTTCAAAAAAATCCGAAAACGGAAGCGGAAGTTACGCATGTTTTTTTGGTATCACTTTTTTCGTGATTACAATTTTGAAACTTTTATCGCGGATAACGATAGAGGGTCATAAGACAAATCTGTTAGTTTTTTGCCGAACTCGCTAGCTTTAAAATGAAGGGCGCTATGATTTTTTGAAAATTTCTAGTTTAACGCCCAATTACTCGAAAACGGATGAATCGATTCAAATGATTTTTATTTTCTGAATAGTATATGATGGGTAAAATGAGGTGATATAAAAAGTTTTTTGAAAAATTATAAGGGGCCTAAATTACGAATTTTCAAAATTTTGGAAATTTTCAACAAATTATTTCTCAAAAACTGCTCCAAGGAATTCTTTTAAACTTCATATGTCGATAGACCTCGCAAGGGGCTATCGATATGTCTTTTGAAGAACTCCGTAATTTTCCTGTGGCGCCCTCTACGAAGCTTGGAAGTTTGAAACTTCAAACTCCTTTAATTAATCAACGAAAAAAGATAGGAAGCTGGGGTTTTCACTGAATCGCTCAGTACGTAATGGAGCATATGAATATGCAAAGAAATATTACACTCGTGGATATATGTAAACGCACCGGCCCCCTCCCCCCTCTTTTTTAGAAAAATATTTTTTTTATTCTAACGGTTGTTATTTGTTTGCGTCAAAGAATCTTTTTCCGCGAAAATAAAAAATGGATTTTTTATGCCCTACAAAATATAATTTCCAGGGACTTAGAAAATTTTACCTCGGTAGCAACAGCGATCGGTACTAGTTAGACCGCGCGACGTATATAGTAGAGAATGAAGTATGCCTGGTTGCATATTAAAAGGAAATTAAGGGGCACCGCAGATATTTGGCGGGAATTCTTACAAACCTTGTAAGTCTGTTCGTTACGAGGCAAGGTTTTAGGATAGCACTTGAACAACCGTTTTGAGGAAAATAACTCTACTGTTGAATAAAGATGATATGAACAGTTTCCAGTATGGGAAAGTCCAGGGAGGCAGTCGCGTCCACTTATTAAACACTATATCCTGTATATTTTTAAATAGTCTGAAACAAGGCTTTTCTTATGAATGCAAAAATTTTGTTTGTTGTGGAATATGACGATTTTAGAGTATATTAAGGTTAATGACATGTATTTTTATATTTTGTCAATATAATGTAAGTTTTGGATAATATAGTAAACAGAATACATAAACACAAATCAGTGAATAACAAGACAGAAATATACCGAAATTACTTTTTAAGCAACAAGGGGGTACTATTTTCAGCAGGTTGATGCACCGGCACACAATGCTATTTTCGCGAGACAACCAAAGCGTTATTTAAATATAAACTAACTTCTAATAATAACTCAAATTTTTAACACATCAATGGAGAAACATATGACAATGTCATGATCCTCCAAAATAATATTCAACCAAATTTACATGTGATAATAGATGAAGATTAGTGTATTTATTGAGAAATATTCAGCATTCTTTGTACTATTTACAAAAGCTTTAGTTAAAAATAATAGCTGCTGTTTATTTTGTTTATATCTTGGCTACTGTTATGTGTTTAAATAGTTGATAGAGCCTGTTGCAATTGATAAAGCGAGCATTTCTCAGACAAGGCGGTCCCTTGCAACATAGTTCCACCCAACTGCTCATTCAATGAGCTTGAATTGGCATTGTCGCCTCAGGTCGTTTACCTGACAAGTACACTTTGGGTAAAATACAGATTATTGCATTATGCATCTTTTGTTTTAGTGTTATCAGTTGGATTGGTTCAATACTTATTTGGTGATTTTACTAATGATAAACAAAAACTAAATTAATATATACGTTAGATTTTCATTTTATAACAACCATTTTCCATTTAACGCTTCAAACCTAAGTATAATAAAATCATTCAATTTTGTAACTGCAACCAACACCAAATGTGTAATTCTACATAAAAAAAAATATGTTTCTGCTATACATTGGTTATTATTTACCGATTATAAATGATTTTAAGTAGGTATACATTACAAAGCTCTCCCACGAGAATTGATCACTATGGGAGAGTAGATCAACAACCCCCCATATGGGGGAGACCATTGCCCAACAATGGGATATTGCGGGCTAATAAAAAAAAAATACATTACAAAGAACTGGAAAGAAGGATAATCAAATACGACCCATTTTCATCTAGAATTATAACAATTCATATAGAATTAAAAAGTGGCAGGAATACAAATCTATGGACTGGAATGCACGAGTGAGAAGAGATGTAAATAGAGGACTAGGAAGCATATGGAGAAGAAACACTTAAATAGGAATGGAAGAAAAATGTTAGAATTTTGCCAAATAAACGAATTACTCATAGGAAACAGTTTCTGGGAGCAAGAAATTGACGACAAATACACCTTCACAGCACAAGAAAGAGGCTTAAAATGCCTAATCGACTACATAGTGTTTACAAAAAATCTTGAAAATGATATCAAAATATAAGGACTGAAAAAGAACCAGAATTATTGACCCAGCAAAGGATGGTCACAGCAACATTAAGAGACACAATTACAAAAATAGAGGAAAGAAAGAAATACTACAAAATAAACCTAAATAAATTCAAAACGGAAAACATGCAAGAAAAATAGAGGAGAGGAACTGATGAAAAGCTGAAAAGAATAGAAAGGACTATAGTTGTATGGTCACTAGAGGACAGATGGATTACATTTAAAGAAATCACAAAGGAGGAGGTAAAAAAATCTGCGGTGTGAAATGCAATAACACTAAAAACAAAAGAACCAGAAGGTGGAACGAGGAATTTAAGAAAGAGATAAATAGAAGAAACAAGCATGCAAAAGGTATCTCACAACTAGAAACGAGCAAGATAAAGAGGAATACAATAAAACAAGGAGGCAAGTCAAGAAACCAATCAAAAATGCAAAAAGGAAAAGCTGGGAGGATTTTGGGAACGAAATACAGGAAACCTATACATCAAATAATAGAAATTTCTGGGCGAGAGTAAAAGCAATGAAAAAGGAGCATAAGAAAGAAATTACGGTAGTAAAAGATAAGCAAAATAACTTACAAAGAAATGTAGGAAACATCCTAAGAGTATGGAAAGAATACTTTGAAGACAAATTTAACACTAGAACAGAAGAGCAGGAACAAGAAAATGATCAAGATACAGAGGCAGAAATAGAAGATATAAACAGGGACGAAATTAAAGAAGCGATGCAAAATATTAAAACAGGAAAAGCAGGAGGAGACGATAAAATAGACCTGGAAATGATTAAATATCTAGGTGAACAAGGCATAGACTGGTTCGGGAAAATTGCAATACAGCATGGGAAACAAGAGAAATACCATCGGACTGGGCAAATAATTTAGTAATACCTATCCACAATAAAGGATAACGAGCAAATTGCGATAATTACAGAGCAATATGTCTCGCATCCACTAGTTGCACGATATACACAAAAGTAATAGAAAAAAGAATAGGACAATTAGCAGGAAAGCCAGAAGAACGATAATATATGCATAATTAGAAATATAACTCTGCCTGCAGTACCAGTGGATGGATTGAGTAGTTCATCGGTGCTGTTGCCGGTCCCAAGCCCGGGCAAAGGAAGATAGTTGTGGCATCAGGAGTTAGCACCCTGGCCCACGTAAAACTGAAACGAGTAATACTAAACGCTAAAATGTAGTAGGAAAAACCAAAAGGAAAACAAATATCCCCAGATAAAAATCCACACTTTCGGAGAAGGGAGCCCCACTGGATAGGGGGGGGGGGCATATCTACGGTAAAGCAAATAGTAAACCCGAGCTTGAATCTCAGCCAAAGAAACAAACCCAAAAACAGACCACAAAACCTCGGAACGTGGAACATACAAGGATGGAGAACCAAGGACTTCCAAGTAATACAAGAATTCAGAAGGATGAAAATACATATACTAATTACAAGCGAGACAAAGAAAATAGGAAGTGGTACAGAACAGATAGACGGAAGACCCACTGCTGGAGCGGTGTAATGGAAGAAAGAGAATAATAAAGCTGAATATGACAATCTTCGAAGGGAAATGGTGATACTCGGAGTATATGGCCCAACAGATGACAGTAATATAAGAGAAAAAAACAAATTTACAGAGACACTGAGAGAGGAAATCCAAAAAGTGAAGAACAACCAAGAAATAATAATAGCAGGAGACTTGGACGGGTAGGAAAAAGAATGACAAAACGGTAGGACGATTTGGAGAGGAGACCACCAACGATAATGGAGAAAGACTAGTCGAAATATGCCAACTAAATAACCTCACGATAACTAATGGGTTTTACCAACATAAGGAAATCCACAAATATACATGGATCCAAGAAACACGCAAGCTAAATTCCTTAATAGACTACGTTATAATAAAAAACAGCTCTACAATTATAATGAAAGGCGTTAGGGTAAAAAAAGGGGCCGAATATGGAACGGATCATAGACTGTTAGTAGCTAACATGCAATTCCCATGGTATAAGGTAAGAAAAACAACAAAAGATGAACAGGAAGAGAACGACAAGGAGGCAGTAAACAAGAACGAAAAATCGCCTAAACTAATAAACAAAGGAAAAAAGTTAAAAATACATCTGTTACAAGAGGAGTCCATAAGAGATCTATACAATAAAAGGCGAGATCAAAAACTAATAGAATAAGACTACAACAGCATCCAAGAAACGTATAATCATGTAAAACAGTTCATTAAATAAGCCGCCCTAGAAGCCTTGAGAGGAAAAAACCAGGACAAACACCATAAAGGTAGGCTCAACGAAGAGACCAAACAAATGATAAAGGAGAAAAAGGCTCTATACGAAAAGTGGCTAAACACAAAATCAGACGAGGACTTACAGAAATACAGACAGAAAAACAGAGAAATGAAGAGATAAACAAAGAAGAGAATGAGAGATGGGAAAAGGCATGTGAAAATATTGAACAATACATAACAGGAACAAGAAATGCAGAGGCATGAAAGACAATTAGAGCATTAAAGACGAATGCAAGAGAACGAACATATATACAATATATAAAAGAAGAACAATGGGAAGAATATTATAAAACACTACTAACATAGGACAGACTACAGTTCCAAGAAAAGAACACAGAGGAAGATCAAAACGAGCAAATTGGACAAATAGAAATAAGCAACGATGAAATGAAGGCCATAAACACGTTGAAAAACTACAAATCATCAGGGCCAGGAGGTATAGTGAACGAGATGATCAAATACAGATCAGAGAAGTTGCATAGGATATTAAGAAACATGTTCCACAGAGCGGCAAACGGAGAGAAGCTACCAGACGAATGGACTAAAGCACACATAATTTCCATCTTCAAAAAGGGAGATAAAAGAAAGTGCACGAACTATAGTGGCATCAGTATAATTTCGAGTATCAGACGCCTATATGGACAAATAATCAAAAACAAAATAGAAGACAACATACATGGGAAAATTGGAGATGACCAAGCCGGATTTACGGGTGTTGATCATATATATACCATAAGACAAACAATAGAAAAGAAATTCGCCAAAAACAAAAAAAATCATTTGGCTTTCATTGATATAAGAAAAGCATACGACTCAGTACCGAGAAAACAACTCCGGAAGGCTATGGAAGAAATAGGTAGAGATAAAGTACTAATTAAAGCAGTACAAGCCCTCTACAAAGATAATAAAATTAAGGATTTACTATACTACAATCTCACCAACAATAATCTACGCTTGTGAAAACTGGACGACACAAACGAAACACATCGGAAAACTGGACGCACCATTAGGGAATAAAGTAATAAAGAGACAATTAAATTGATACGGACATCTAACGAGAATGAATACAAATAAACAAGTGAAGAAAGTGTGGGGAGCAAAAAATCACAGGAAAAGAAAAGGGGAAGACCAAGGAAAGTATGGATACAGCAAGTAATAGACGTGGGGAAAGAAAAGGGCAATACAATTAAAGATCGGAAGACGATGACAGCTAACACGGCGAAATGGAAGAATGAAGAGATCAGATGAACCTACCCAATTCCGACACCCGAAAGGATACATGGACGGGGCAAAAGAAAGTATACATTTATTATAGTTCTCAATCCTAATAGTAATTATACACCAAGGTACAGAAGCAATTTTTCTTAGCCGAACATTATTATGATCCCGAGATGCGCAGCATCGAGGGGAATAAGTTGTGAGGCTAAGAAAAAGCTTCTGTACCGTGGTTTATACATATATTATTTTTTCCACTACTAGAACATTTAACGAATTTTCCAACAATAATTTCTGCATTTCTTTTGAATTAAAAGCGATCCAATAAGTATCAAGGTAGTTTTTCACAGAAAACAACTGAAATTTGACATTGACAGTGGCTTATTTATAACGTCCCACATCTTTTGCAACCACCGCCACAATCTCCAGACCTTGATCCTATCGAACATATGTGGGAAGAATCAAAAAGTTCAGATTTTAATTAAAAGTACTCTTAATACAAGCATGGGGTAAAATTGAGAAAGAAACGACGATGAACTTGGTGCATTCAATGCCAAATCGTTTAAAGGCGGTGATCAAAGCCAACGGATATCCCACAAAATATTAAGGTAGTTCTATGCAATTCTTTTCTAATATTTGTACAGGTGTATGAAGACTTTTGTGTTTCATTTTGAGAGTTGTTTAAAATTATTATTTAGTTGTTAGAAAAATGATTTAATTTAATTATTACGTGTAGAATTCTGAATATAAATAAATGTACTTAAAGTACACAACACAATTTTTCAAGCAAAATTCTACAAATAGAGGATTAAGTAATTTTAACAAATTTTCTAGTAGTGTATGAACACTTTTGTGGGCAACTGTAGTTGCCAGAGTCATGTTCAAACGATAAACAATATCAAAGATTTGAATAAATGTTTACAATACTAAAATGAAAATCTGTTTACAACTATTTTGAACACTTTGAAAATATGAATATTATCACTTAGTCGTCCATTTGATGATTACAAATATCCTATAATTGGATTAAAAATATAATCATAAAATAAATATCTGCAATATCTAAACATTCGTTTAAAAATAAAACAATTCATGATAAATCAAATTCATGATTACAAACATTGACATTGATTGATTAATATTCTATCTTTAAACCATTTAAAACCGAAATACCATTCATATAGGACTCATAAATGCAATGCCTTTAAATTATAGATATGATTACTTTTGTGGTTGGTTCTTAATTACGTACATAATGAGCAAAAATCTATCAATTATAAACTAATATGCAGTTTTACATACCTATTTCATGAAATTAATTGGATAATGTATCTGTTTGTTAAGTTTTTTGGGGATTATTAGTTATTTATATAAATACTAAACACTTTTAATTCCAATGTGTTTGGATCACAGTAGTTTTTTGTTGACGTTACTTTGGGCCAAAACCTTTTGCAATTATAGAATTTTCCAATAAAATTTTAAATTTAGGCATATGATTAAAATAGCTCGAGTGCTTATGCAACCCAACGTGCATCAAAGTAAATATTTTACAAACACCAGCTTTAACGTGTGGGTACTCTGCAGCACATTCTATCACATAAAATATTATAAAATTGTTTGCCTAATTCAGGACACCAAGTTGAGAAATATCAAACAAATGTTGTCAAAATGGTAAATTTTTGTAACACGAGCTTGACATCTATACTAATAAGTTTCAATATTATTTGCAACATTCCAAATACAAACTCAACACTGGTCTTAAACTTTATAATCGTATTCTACCCGAACATGTAAAAATATAAAAAAGTTGGTCACAACCAATATAAAGGCTTCCTAATTTCTGCAATAAAATTTAACAAACTCGGAAACTTCAAGCGTTTCAGGCAACAATCGAAACTGACGTTTTTCAAATTAAATCATTTAATCGGCTCGTACACTTCGAGGAACGAATTTAGTGCCGATAAAATGACCGCCGACCATGTGGTTGTAAGATGGACGCTTGCAGTTCCGGAAAGCATTATTACGAATACTTTTAAAAAGTTCATCTTACCGATAACTTGCTTTCCCTGAGCGGTCGCCTTAGGTTGTTCGGGCGCTTGTTCCGGTTCAGCCATGATGTTACGGGCCGGTGGCAAGATGTTCTTACTCCGCTACCACTTAGATGTTAAGCTCTTTCCTCTACTCGCAGTTCAGTTGTTACAGTTTCTTACCGGTATTCGGCCACTTCGCATAAAATGCGGCTGTCTGCAATAAGTCGTGCTGAACGTAACATGAGATTTATTTTGCATTTCCATGGAAACGTTCAACAACGTACTAGGTTTATTGCTCCGTACGGTTAATTTAACGCGCAGGAGCGGTGGAACAATGAGACGTACGCCAGTGTCTCGTTGACCGCCATCCGGGTACTTAAAAATTTTGTTCTTCTTTTAAGTTAATATTCAATATATTGTGCTACACATGGCTTAGATGAAGAAAGTTTGTATACTATAATTAGGGAAAAAGTAAACAAAAATTATTAAATTAATTGGAAGTAGTCAAGGCCTTGAAGATAGGTTAGCTAACGTAGACACTCGCTAGGAGCGGCAAAATACAACAAATTTAAACTACAATAGGGTACAATCTTGCGGTTTATTTGAAATAAAATTTGACGTGTATTCAGGGTGTTAAAAAGACGGGAATTTGGAAATCAGTCCAGTTGTTTTTATTGACAATCAATCTGTGGAAAGAGTAGAAAAATATATTTATCTAGGCCACTCAATTAGGATGGGAAAAGAAAACCAAACGTCTGAAATTAGGAGAAGAATAAGAGCCACTTGGACAGCCTTTGGAAAACCACAGCATATACTCAAAAACACCGACATCTCCATCAACCTGAAAAGAAAGGTGTATGGAACCTATATATTGCTTGTGGCAACCTATGGTTTGGAGACAGTGACATTAACACAGAAGAATGCCGAAATATTAAGAGTTTGTCAAAGAGCGATGGAGCTTATAAAGTTGGAGGTAAGTATGAGAAATAGACTTAGGAATGAGGAGATAAGGCGTAGAACAAGAGTCCCCGATGTATACAGATAGTGGCCCAAGCAAAGTGGCAATGGGCGGGCCAACTAGCACGACACGGACCAAACCACTGGACTAACAAAAAAAGGTGTAGGAGGACCGCCAAAAAGATAGAGTAACGATATTCGAGAGTTTGCAGGAAGAGATTGGATTCAAAAGGCTCAAGACAGAAGTACATGGAAAGAAATGAGAGAGCAATGGAATGGCATTCAGGGTGTGCTATACGATCCTAGACGGATGCAATAGGTATTGGATTTGCTTGTGTTTTTAAACAAGCAAGGTAAGCGGTGAAACTTCAGATTAATAAAAGTTGATTTTGATTAAATACATTTTGAACAAAATATTTATTGGTTTGGCCTGTTCACCAAATCTCAAATGAGTTTTGCTTTCGAAAAGTAATAGAAATTACCTACCTAATAGTTTTTCGACAAAACAGAATTTTATTGAATGTTTCTTATTTCAAAATACGAGTTATACTTTTATCAATTATTGTTCTGTTAATTTGGTGGAAATTATACTGCGCACCCCCTGTCAGTACCCACCGTATCACACTGTATGGTAGGTACCCGTGTAATACTAATGTTAATGTAAGATCTAGCCCTATCCAGGTTGTTGTCCTACTACACATATTAAATGCAGTCCTTTATACAAAGTGTTAAATTATTTTCATAATATAAACCCATGTGAAAACGAATTTAATTATGTGACTGTTCAATACTCTGCTCCCTGATCTTTTACAGCATACAGTATAAACAAAAAAAGGTCTAAATTCTACACTACACACAATAGACACAAATAGATGCGGACAGATTATCCCACTGAATTTATTCTCTTCACCATTCCTATAATATTATGAAATCAATCCCTAATCAATCATCATCAACAGCCTTTCCGTCCCACTGCTGGGCATCGGCCTCTTCTCTGCCACGTGTTTCTCCTCAGCGCTAAGGTAGAAACACGGGGGACCTACAGTTTAACGTCGAATCCGAACGACTGAAATTCCAGAGAAGGTTTTTAGCATTAAGATCCCACGGTTGCAAGCCGAATTGGGAAATTGTGTGTGGTGGGTTGCAGACAAGATTTTTATAAATCTGCATAGTTCTGCTTAGGTTTCGAACCCAAGCCAGAATCGATGTTTTATTCAGAAAGCGAGCGCTCTACCAACTGAGCTACCACCACACACTAATCCCTAATCGATATTATATCTAAATTAGTATTTTTCAATTATAATTATATAGTCCAAGTAACATCTACATACAAATTGAATAAATGATAGTGGATATAATCGCCTGTTATAATCTCGTTTTATGCAAAATGTTTTATTTATCATTAATTTATACAGTTAACCATAGTAGTTTTTTTATAATGGGTGTTAATTCAAAAAGTTGCTATAGTTAATCCAATGTACATTTTTAATATGTCAATTCTGACTTTTAATGCTTTCCAGTTTAGAATTTGGCAGGTTGGGAGGTCCAAAATGATAATCTATTGTATAAGGGAGGTAAAAGATTACGGAAAATCTTAAAGTTATCTAGAAATAAAAATTAGAAGAGCCAGGGTTAGCATACATAAACAATTATATTGGATTTCCTAAGGCAATTTTTTTATTCTATACTTGGTACATATTTGAAAACCATCAAACTTACTTTTGTTTTTTAAAGAAGACCTCATACCCTACACTAGAAGAGACCACGTGTGAAGCAAATCTTTTTTACTACATTGTATATTTTTCAAAAAATACCAAAGCAGTAGAACCTCTATTATCTACCGGGGTCGGGACCGGAGGGATGACGGACATGTAAAATAGAAACTTCTTTTTGTTTTATCTTCGTAGTTTTACAATATGTACCTAACGCTTTTTATAAATGTATATGTATATTTAATATTGCATAATTGCATACTACAGAGAATTTATATAATATACACATAATTTTTGATAACATAGACGGATAATAAAACGTGATGAGTAATAGAGTACCAGATAATCGAGGTTCACCTGTATATGTTACATGATGATACAGGAAAAGAGAAACGTCTGTCACAAAAGGTGACTGTGCTATTGAAAAGTTCTTTGAAATCGCCTAAATAACGTTTAGACGACCTTATATTTTCAAAAACAAAGGAGTTACGCTGTACAGAACGTGTATCATAAAAACGTTTGCATATTAATTTTTTCTCATTATTGTCTGTTTCAACTTCTAATAAGTTAATTTTTATTACAAAATTGAAATAGCCAATTTATTTCGTTAAAGAGGGAAAATTATAAAAAAAATTTGCACGGACTTAGTTATATTTGCCACAGGTAAAAGACAAAAAATTCCAAAAAAATGGTACCTACTCTAGTAAACTATGATACAGCCAAAATTACAAATTTTTGTTCTGAAACTATTTATTTACCTCACGAAATAACTTAAGCAATCACATCCTCGAGATTTTAAGTGCACTCACACTTGGTATATTTCAAATCACTTTTAGAAGAAAAGCCGTAGTTTCTTTGATAATTAAACGCTTTTTTGGTATTTCCCTAACGAAAATTTAGTTTTTTGAAAGTTACCAGAATGATGTAGTTCTTCATTGTTGTTGTAGTAGGTCTATATTTATGGTTCCAAAAGCTGAAGGCTATTTGTTGTATCCATCATTTTCAAAACTATCAAGCATTTTAGATCAACGCTAACACTTTAAAAAAGTATATAATTTGGAACTTTGAATATTTTCTGTAAGTAAATTATTGTATCTGCTGTGGCTTTAAAAAAAAACCAAAATCTCAACCACAGAAAGAATATGAAATATTTCAGAATCACACTGAAATTTACTCAAAAATATTTAAGCTACAAACCATTGTTTTTAATTATCATTGATAAACAAGCATCTAATTGTAAACAACTTAATAATAGTCATCATCTTCTTCTTCCTCCAGCGTTTAGGCTATTAAGCCTGTTACGAAATTCACAAACAATTAGGACCATCTCTTCTTCGGTCGTCTTCTATCTCTTCTACCATGTGGATGGTATTCTGTTATAGCTTCTGGTATTCTCCTGTTGTCCATTCTGTGCAGATGTTGTCTCCAGTTTTCTTTTTGTTCTTCAATTTTGTCGTTAATGTTATAAATTTGTAATTCCTCTCATATGGCTTCATTGCGGAGTCTGTCTTCCTGGGTGCAGGATCGGGACTGCCATTGTTTTATAAAACTTAATCGCTGTGCCCCTTTGGGTTTTGTTTTTCAACGTTTTGCTTATTGTTCCACGTATGGCTTGGTACGTTTCTACGTTTTTCTTTAGAGCAACGCTATTGTTATAGATCACATCGCACTCTAAGTAGTTAAAATTAGAAGCCTGTTCCAGAGTTGCATTGTTTAGTACTATGTTTGATCAGATATGATCTTTTCCACGAAAAGCCACAACTTTTGTTTGCACTTGGGAGATTTTAAGATTATATTCTGTACAGAGATTTTTGAGTGAATGAATGGATCGTTGTAAGTTTTTATTAGGTCATCTATATAGATGTTGAAAAGAGTTGGCGATAGATTACACCCTTGTCTGACCCCCTGTTTAACTTCAATTTGATTAGATTTGTTATTGCCTATAGTTATTGTGATGTTTGTTTGTATAGCGACTGTGTTGTTTTTATTAAGTGATTAGGATATCCTCTGTTTGACATGATTGACCATAGCTTGCACCTTCTCACACGGTCAAAAGCCTTTTCAAAATCTATAAATGCCATATACGTCTCCAGGTTAAATTATCTTTACTTTTCTATTAGGCGTTTTAAAGTGAAAATGTTGTCGCTACATGATCGTCCTTTACGAAATCCTGATTGTTCTTCTTCCAACAAAGCGTCTGTAATTATTTTTAAATGGTTGTTAATTATTTTTGAGTATATTTTATATGCACTGCTAAGGAAACTTATTCCTCTATAGTTTGCAGTTATTGCGATCTCCTTTCTTGAAGAGAGATACCACTTCCGCGTTTCGCCAGCTTTCTGGGATTTTATAATTTTTCCAGCATTCATTTAGTAGATGCAGGAATCTATGTTAAAGAAGTATACCACAATATTTTAAAAGTTAAGTGTTGATACTATCAGGTCCGGCAGATTTCCTATTTTTCATTTGTTGGAGTGTGGCGTTCAGTTCATCTAAGGTAATCATGTCCATCGAAGAAGGTCTGTCTTGGGTTGTAGAACCTGTGTCACTGTTTTCTTCTGTTTGTTTCCCTTCCATACCATAGATTTGTATAATGTTCAATCCACCTCTCTTTTGTGATTATGTTCAATTTGGCCGTCTCTTTCTCTTTCTCTGAACTATGTTTCATCATTTTATATGCAAATGTCTGTCGTCCATGTATGTCATGTTCGATCGTGCTTATTAATTTGTCCCATGACTCTTGGTAGGCTTGCCTTGTGAGTTGTTTTGCGTAGTTTCGCTTTATTATATACTGCTCTCTAGCTTCTGGTGTATTTTTTGTAGATATTGAATATACGCATCTCGTTTGTTTTTTATTGCTTTTTCTGTATCTTCATTCCATATTCTAAGACCTCTTGTGCTTCTTATTTTCTTCTCTTGCCCGATTGTTTCTTCTGCAACTTTTTCCATGCATGTTTTTATATTGTTCCATTCGACGTCTGTTGTTATGTGTGGGTATTTGCATGAGATATTCTTGGAGTCTTTTCTGGTATAGGTATCTAATACTATCTTCTTGTAATAGATACATTTTAAAAACTTCCACGTTGTTAATTGTTCTTGGATTAAGTTTCTTCTACCTTGCCATCATTGCTATTGTGGATATTACGAAGTAATAGTCAGAATAGATGTCACTGCCACTATAAACTGTCGTATCAAGTACTTATTAGCTTGGCCATTTTATGGTTAACTATGACATAGTCAAGACATAACACGATATCAATAATTAATGCACACGCACCAACCGAAGAAAAATACGATGAAACAAAGGACGATTTCTATGAAATCTTAGATGAAATGGTTCAGAAAATCACAAAGACAGATCTTAAATTAGTAATTGGCGATATGAACGCGAAAATAGGCAGGGAAGAGATATACAGAGAGGTTACAGGAAGGGAAAGTAAACACGAAGAGAGTAATGATAATGGGCTAAGGTTAATAACATTCGCCATAGAACAATAGATGAAAATTATGAGTACACACTGTAAACGGAAGGACATGCATAAAGGGACGTGGAGAATGCCGGGAAGGAAGGAAACAAATCAAATTGATCATGTACTAGGAGAAGAAGAGGAGGCAAGAAGAATCAAAAACGTAAGGACGTATAGAGGAACTGACGCCGATTCGGACCACTTCCTCGTAATAATGGAAACAAAACTAAGTAAAATGGAAAGAAAAAATAAAATATAACGTTAAGGAACTTCAGAATACTGAAATAGCAGGGAAATAGATATATAGAAAGCATAGAAGAAGAGTATAAAAACAAGGACGGACAGGGTGAAGAAGTAGAGTTGAAATAGAAGCAATTTGAAGAATCAGTTATAAAAACCACCAGAGCGAATTTACCACGGAATAGGAGGATCAGAAGGAGCCACTGGATGGATGAGGCATATAAGGAAGAGATAAAGAAGAAAACGAGGATGTGGCAGAAATTCATACACACACACAAAAGGAACAAGACAAAAACCTATACAAAGAACAAAAAAACAAAGTAAAGCAGATATGTAGGGCGCGAAAACGTCCATACGTGGAGGAAGAAATAAGGGATATAGAAGAAAAATACAGGAATAAAGAAATAAGAAATGTCTACAAAGGCGTTAAAGGTATTAGAACGGAGAATAAAGGAAAACGTAGATATGTAAAAGATAAAGAGGGAGAACTGCTAGGCAATCCACAAGAAGTTAAAGAAAGATGGAAAAACTGTTTTGAAAAGGAGTTGAACACAAGCCAAGGACCATGAGGAGAAGAAAGTGTAGTGGAGGAAGAAGAACAAGGGGGAGAAACACAGGAAGAAGAAAGTAGGGGGCCCGAAAAAGATGAAATCAGAGAAATAATACATAAAATGAGAAACAACAAATGCCCAGGGGAGAACAGAATATGTGCGGAAAACTTAAGTGTGGAGGAGAAATTGTGATCGATAAAGTACATGAACTAATAAAAATAATATGGAATACGGAAAAAATGCCGCAACAGTGGGCGAAAGCAATGATAGTCCCAGTTCTAAAAAAAGGGAACAGAACTGAATGCAGTAATTATAGGGGAATTGCGATATCAGACATAACTTACAAAGTTGTGGCGATAGTGATTAAAAGAAGACTGGAAGGGTATGTAGAAGCAGCATTCGGAGAATACCAGGCTGGATTTCGTAAGAATAGATCTACAAGTGACCAAATCTTTACAATGAAGCAAATTCTAATAGGGGCATACGAATATGAGATCCCGACCCAAATGCTTTTTATAGATTTCAAGGCCACCTATGACTCCATCATTAAAGAAAAAATGTACGAAGCAGTAGGAGTAATGGGAACCCCAAGAAAGATAGAGACTGGTAAAAATGACGCTAAACGATACCAGATGTGCGCTCAAGATAAACGGAGAGGTAACAGAGAGTTTTGAAGTAAAAAGGGGGCCGAGGCAGGGTGATCCGCTATCTACTCTGTTATTCAGTGCAGCATTAGAACTGACAATCAGGAAAAGCGGGATAAACAGGAGTGGAACCCTCCTGAATAAGAGTCACCAGTGCCTCGCGTACACTGATGATATACTATTAATAGCAAGGAGTAGGAAGAAATTAGATGTGGCGGGTGGCTTATTTAAGGCCGCGAAACAAATAGGACTACAAATTAATAAAAGTTAAACTAAATATATGGAATTGAAGAATAAACAAGGAGAAAATAGTCCGAACAGTTTGAGAGTACAAATGAGAGAAGAGGGAGTCCAGGAATTCGAAGAGGTGGAAGAATACATGTATTTGCGAGTATTAATAAGCAACAAGTGCAAGAAAGAATGAGAAATAGATTTAAGAATAGGCGATTCAAATTAACTTTTCCCGCGCGCACACAATCAGCTGTTTTAGGTGAAACACAGTCTCACTCGCCAGCAGGTTGTAAATAAATCGTTGCGCGGTGTAGTGATTTAGTGAATTTGTGTATTTTTTGTTCTTGTTCGATTTTGGCGGTAATTATGAGTGACAATAATTTATTTATAATTATTATTTATATTATATTATATTATTTATAATGCGAGTAAGTTCCAATTCGACAACACAGACAATTAGAACATTGTAAAAAAAATTCTGTACAATCAATAACGACTCTAACATTTTTAAACATACTGAAACATGTAGGTAGATTTGCTAAAATTTCATCACGACTAGGAAAATAAATTGTACGACTAAGTACTACGTACAGAACATTCAACATAGTATAAAATATGGGTTTACACGTTTGTGAAGATGAACCACCAAACAATAGGCTTAAAACAACATACGACGAGTTATTTTTCAACTTAATGAAAGTCTGAATGATTCTATCCCGAATGGTTAAAAGATCCTGAGGTCAATTATTTCAGTTAGGCCAAATATGTTCACTACTGCAACATTTCTCGCTCCTGCTTTTGGAAAATAATGAAAAGCTAGGTTAAGGCACCTTTTGCTTTTAGAATCGCAATTAAACACGCAAAACGTTTTGTCATTGCTTTCCTTCTTTGGGGGAAACTCGATTCTTCAAGTATTGACGTTTTAGTTGCTTAAATATATTTTATAATACACGAATGCAGCTTACAATAATTTATTAAAACCAAATGATTATATTGGAATTGTCACTAGCGCTGTGTTTCAGGAGTTCATCACAATTCCGCCAGAGGGCGTATTGCTTAGCTTGAATCGCCTATAGCCAAAGGTAGTAGATGTGCGGGAAGTGTAAATCGCATAATACGATCAAAGAATGTCTCACGGAACACAAAACTTTGTATTTACAAAACCATACCGAGGCCGACAGTAGGTACTATACAGTAGTGAGATGTGGACTATGACAAAGAAGGCACAACACAGTTTGGAAGTATGGGAAAGGAGAATGCTGTGAAGGATATACGGAGGAAAGAAGATAGATGGAGTATGGGAGAGACGACCAAACGCAGAAATATATGA
Source organism: Limonius californicus (assembly GCA_014611495.1). NCBI lineage: Eukaryota > Metazoa > Arthropoda > Insecta > Coleoptera > Elateridae > Limonius > Limonius californicus. The sequence continues at coordinate 36,118 of JABXWE010001759.1, forward strand.
ATTGTATAACGAACCAAATATAACTCAGGTAATTAAGACTTCAATGGCTAGGACACATGGAAAGATTTCCAGATGAGAGAATAGTAAAGGAGGTAAGGTGGAGAATCCCAGAAGGGCGAAGAAAGAGGGGAAGACCGAGGAAAAAATGGTGGGAAGCCGTGAAGGAAGACTTAAAGGAAAAGGGAGGACACAAATGGAAAGAAATAGCAAAAGACAGAGAAAGATGGAAATTATTCATAAGGCAATGGGCCTAAAGAGGCCTCTGAATGCTATGTATATACGACAGTCTATTAAAGATTTAAAACCTCTGGTCCAGGTATACTTGTGTCTTTTTTTCGGAAAAAGGTGTTTGTGACTTAGTTGGTTGAAAGAGGCGAAAGGCGCAGTTCTTGGCTATTTTTGTTTATTATTTTCTCCAAAAGTATCTACTATCCCAGGAATAGGCAGATTCCCCATGATACAACAAACTTTAAAGATATGATACTGCGCAGGTTTGCTTAAGTGGGCGTTTCTAAGTGACGTCACGCGGAGAGTATAATCAAAGAGCAGTATATTGTATAATATAATATATATAAATATAGTGCTCTTTGGTATAATATTATCTCTGGCGAGTGCTGTAACGGTATTTTTGCGCCTGGTTGGTTTGCAACCCATGTTTCTTACTTCGCTTATGATCGTTTGCGTTTGCGCAGTCCTCATTTGACTTTCGTAAGATGCGCCTGAGTGTTTGGTAGACAAAATTTCATTTCCGGCAACCATCTTCCTGTGACTGTTACAATTGATTGAACGTCGAAGTAGATTCCTCCGCTAAAGTATTTTATACTTGAGAGTTCATCTCGATATTTTGAAGGAATCTTTATGGACATCGTAATCTGTGGTAGTTTTTAGATTCTCGATGTGGGTCTGTGACCGATTTTTAATCTTCGTTTAATCTTGTATTCACGTCAATCGGAATTTTCGATTGGTAAGTGTCGTCCATCTTTATTTGAACATGCTAGCCTAACGCATTCTTTATTTACTATATTTAGACAACAAGTTGGGGACGGCAAAACTTTGCCAAAGTTTATTTACTTTCTGTATTGCTGAATCTGGGTGCGAGTAGCAATTTTCTGGTCCGTATCGTCACCTTGCGATTCAACAGGTGTTCGCCACGCGTCGACTACACCAGATTCCGGAGAACGCCGTGCTATCTAGATCCGCAGGGAAGTGTATTCTGTTTAATTTACGCTGATTTTTGGAGTCGATTTAATCGCTCATTGTTTAATTTACTACATTATTTCCTTTTTATAAGTTAATTTCAAATGGTTTAATGTGTTTGCGAATCACTCGTTTAACTTAATACATCCATACATTAGCGTGTTACGTATTTCGTACATAATAACGTAAATATCACTTAATATATACAGGGTACGTCATCTTGAGCCGTAATATTGCGTTTATTCGGATTTGTATCGATGATATTTTGTGTTTATAGAGCGCTTATATCGATGAAAGTACTTTCAGCGGTTAGGGTGTTTATTTGTTTCACAAACGCTGTATTTTTATTTGCGAAACGCAGTATTCTTACATTGCTCGATTACTTCAATTTTTAATTGCTATATTAAGTGACTTGAGCGAGTTGTTGTGTACTCATACAGGATTCAAGAACTTATTGACCTAATTTATTGTAAATGTTACTTGGGGATTAATTTAATTGATGTTTTATTTGCCTCATTAAATTACCGTTGTTGCAATTGGTCTTATTATTTATTGTTACCCTATCTTTGTTAATTTTGTAGCGACTAATTAGGTAAGTGGAGAACTCGGGGTCCAGCTTACTCAATCTACATCTGAGTTAATGTTAGCGTACTTTTTTTTTACAAGCTGGTGGCGCCCTTCCAGTTGATTGACGAGGAGTTAATTACTTTATTTATTTGACTTTATTGGAGAACCGCCCATCTTCGATTGAGGTTCCGGGAGGCTGACATTGACCAACGTATTACTTATCTAATTTACAGGAATTTCCATAGGAAATTATTTTCAGGCGTCATAGTGCACCATGCAGCTTTGGTGCAGTTTGCAATAATTATTATTGGTGCATGCATTTGGCATGTAATCTATCGTCTGCTTAAAAATGCGATGTGCAGTGGCTGGTTGTAATTCCGACAATCAGAGTAAACATTTTCAAAAAGATGTGATGTTTTTTCGATTTCTCAGTAATGCCGAAATTAATAAAGCGTAGGAAAACGCATGTAAACGTGAGGACAGTTTCAAAACTACCAATGGAAGAATTTGTTCGAAACATTTTGATGAAAATGACTTTGAACGAAATTTAAAGTATGAATTACTAGGCAAATCAGCAAAAAATCACCGCCTTCTTAGACCATACGCAATTCCATTGTTACATTTGCCAAAGCAATTAAAGAGCTGCAATGACAGTAATGCCAGAAGCAGAAGTAACCGCGTTATGAAAAGAAATCGCGCGAAATTTGTTGAAAGTATCCTTCAGTCAAAGTATGTTCTTGGAATAACAGTTAGCAAGTTTAAAAAAAAAATTTTTTGTGAGCAGGGTAATGATGATGAATAAATTATGAATGAACCTGTGGAATCTGCAGACATTATAGGCACTGTGGCTTTAACAGAAACTAAAGAGAGCATTGGGTAAATATTCCTTTTTTTTTTGTTTATTCATTCGTTATCTTATTGTTTGTATTTTATTTTTTAGGGTCAATACAGATGATGATAATCGAACAGTAATTATTGCTCAGCTAAAAGAAGAAATTAGCAAACTAAGAAATGAAAAGAAGGCGTTTGAAAACATCTTTACACGACAACAAATTAAAAAATTACAAGAACCGAATAAGCGTCCGAAGTGGACAGTAGAAGATATTTCCAAAGCAATTGTTATTCATTCTGCTGGTGCGCGAGCCTACCGGTTACTGCTGAAAAAGGGCTATCCTTTTCCAGCTGTTTCTAGCTGAGAGCCTGGTGTAAAAAAATTATAATTGCCCCCGGCATTCTGGCACAGGTTTTCAATATTATTAAGAGAGCAGATATGACCGAAATGCAACGATGCAACAGCCCTTTTTTTTTTATTATGACTGCCGTATGACAAAAGATAAAATCTTTGAGATAATAACCTTCGTCGAAAATGCTGGTTTTCCCATAGTGGCAATGCTCAGTGATATGGGTGGAGGTAATACGGATTTACACAATGAATTGGGTATAACTGTTAGCCAAACATGGTTTCACAATCCGACCAACAGTAATAAGATTCATGTGTTTGCTGATGTACCACACTTGATAAAATTAATAAGAAATCATTTTGTAGACCAGGGTTTTATAGTTAATGGAAAAGAGATAAATAAATCTACAATAGAAAAGCTTCTTAAACTAACTAGCACATCGGATTTAAGCATAGCCCACAAAATTTCTGTGGAAAGTTTAAATGCAGTGGCTGCAAAAAGAAAAAGTAAAATATGCAACAAAACTCTTTTCTCATACCGTTTCAAGGGCCATTACTAGATGTGGAACACTAGTAAAATTTGAAACTGAAAACTGGTTGGAATGCGCTGAATTTTTTAGAGAAGTAAGTAGCATACCTGCTTATATATTCCTGTTTTGAGTAAATAATGTTTTATTGTAGGTAAACGATTGGTTTGACTGTTTTAATGTTAAAGTTCCAAAACCAGATAGTCGAGAAAGAATGAAGGCATTTGGTCTATCGCTTGATATTCAAACAGGTATATTAGATACTATGACCAAGACCATGAGTAACCTTAGAGTGAAAGGAAGAAAAACATTATTGCCTTTCTAGAAAGCCATCATACTCAGCAACAACTCTTTGAAGTTGCTATTTAATGACCTCCAAGAAAGATTTCATATTAAGTACATATTAACGTATCGATTGAATCAAGATGTTTTGGAGAATTTTTTGGGGTAATTAGATCTAAGGGAGGCCTCCACGACCACCCCGATTCCTTAGAGTTCAAGTATACCGCCTGAGAGCATACGTTTTAGGTAGAAATGAAGGATCTCTCTCAGATGGTGGCAATGTCGAAAAAGATAATACCCCTGACTTATATAACTCGGACATAATTAAGGGAAAACTTTTAACCCTTTAACTGCTAAATTAGGAATGAACAAGCATCTTCTCAGTGCTGAATTAAGAAAGCCCTCGATCGTATAAATACGTGCAGCGCATAGTATGAGTTACCGTACGTACATTTACGGTTTTAGCAAATGTAAGTCTAAGGCCGTCGTACGTATATATACGGATATAGCACAGAAGTTCTAAATAAACAGCAAAAAAGGTGCAAAACAAAAGTTTATTGAAGTATAAAAATACAAAAATGAACAGAAGAACACTGTTTCTAGGATTATAGATAGGGGTAGTCCTATGTAGAGCTTTTCCAAAGTACATAATATGAAACATTATAAACTAAAACTTGATCAAGGTATACAAAAGTGTGAATGTATACTTCGTCATAACATCATACATATGGTGATACATGTAAAGTAGTTCTAAAACTTTTTTAAAGTATGATACATCTTGAAACACGGTGTCAAGCACAGTCCAACATCACATTCTCGGCAGAAGTATCTCGAATCCCTTCTCCTTTTTTCCCTAATTTCAGTGTGTTTGCAGACGTAACATACACGTTGGGAATTTTTCTTTCCTCCAGGTACAGCAGGTACAACTTGAAGGAAATGTCGACCTATAAGACGTGTCGGAGTATTTCCGAAAGATGGACGTCCTCTACTTCCAGTCGTTCTTTCTTTTCCATATCCTGCAAGTAGTTCACGTATCAATTCCAACTGGAAGCTTTCTAAGGAAATGTTTTTTCCAGTTCTAGCCTTATACATTGCATGAGAATTTATTAGTGCTAGATCAACTAAATGGAAGAAAATTTTCTTGTACCACTTAGTTGTTTTACGCAAACATTCCGTGGAACTCGGCAACATATCCACTTTGTCTACAGAACCCATGTTTTGGTTATAGTCAACAATGCAATCTGGTTTCTTGACTGCATTTCCACTACGATTCTTTCTTCCAACTTCTGAGAGTTTATTCTCATGAATGGTAGTCAGCATGTTTACAACTCTTTTGTCTTTCCATCGCAATGCCATCATGTTGTTGGTATGTGCTGCAGTAACTTCACCCAGAACTGTGGGGTCATTTATCTTTGGAATTCCTCTGCGATCTTTTCTAACTGTTCCGCACAAATTAGTTTTATTTTCGTAAAGATGTTGAGCTAAGATGGGACCCGTATACCAGTTATCTGTGTATAAATGATGGCCCTTGCCCAAAAACGGTTTCATAAGGGTATCTACTACAGCTCCTGAAATACCTAAATCTGAATTCTGTTTGTCGATTCGTGTAGTTGCCCCTGTATATATAATGAAATCCAGCACGTAATCAGTCTCTACATCGGTCAGAATAAATAATTTTATACCAAATCGGTGCCTTTTTGTTCTAATAAATTGTTTGAAGGATAGTCTGCCTTTGAACAGCACCAATGATTCATCAATACAGAGATTACGAAAGGGCACAAAATTTTCACGCATTGCTGACTTGATTTCATTGATAACCATATCCAGCTTATAGAGCCTATTTCCTGGTTCAGGATCTTCATTGTTACAAAAATGAAGAAGGCGTAAAATTAACAAATACCTGTCTCTTGTCATTGTTTTCGAGAAAATAGGTGTAAAAAGTAATGGGTCTGTAGACCAACAATCATTTAGTTTTAGCTTCTTATTTCTAGATATAAGCATTGTCACTGCAATAAATAAATATATCTCTTCCCAATTTGTTTCCTTCCATTTACGTAATCGCGAATATTTGGTCATATCGAAATTTTTTGTAATAAACGTATAAAATCGGTTGGTCTCTGCAGCTATCTTTCCCGCTAAATTATTAGTGAAAAAACAGTGAAAATATTCCAACATGTCAGAGTTTTCATGCACTGTATGATTGTAGTTTGTAAATCCGGTATTTGTACAATCAAAATCATGACTTACAGGTATAAAATCACCTTCAGTCCAGACGAAATCCATATTCTTATTTTTCTGTGCAGTAGCAGTAGCATGACCAGGACCACGTGCACGCTTACGAGGAGGTTCTTCTTCCTGATCGCTAGATTCACTTGATTCCTGGAGGTCATCTTCACTTGGGACATCTGAATCAGCATCGGTGATTAGCTCTGCAAGCTGCCGAGCTTCTTTTTCCGTTAAACCAACGTAGCTAGACATTCTAAATAAGACAAAATAGCACAAAAACAGGGCTGAACGGTGCTACTCAAATAACTAGCAAGGGAACAATAAAATTCCAAGTCTAAGCACATCATTGCGCAGCCAAAACATATGAGTAATATTCCGATGCATGTAAACCCCGCGCGTACATTTACTGTCCAAGCAGTAATTTTATGAAATTCCAGAACGTAAATATACTGACATAGCATGTGAGTTAAGTTTTTTAAAAACGTATATATACGTTTGCAGCAGTGAAAGGGTTAAATTATATAATTTTCATAAAAATTAGTATTGTATTATCTCTAAATTTATGACAGATATAAGTTTGACAAGTGTATTAATTTTCATTGTAACGCGAGTGATTGTACAATATTTTAACTACGCGTTTATAGTTGGTTATCAAGGTGTGGAGTAATGAAAATTTTATTTTGTGATTTGTTACATAGGGTAGAGTAATGAGTTGTAACTCACGCTAAATAGATATAGGTACGATTACTTGCACAACAGTAATTGAATAATGTAGGTATGTGTAAAACAAGAGGAATGGATAAAAATAGAAAATTAACCTAAAAATTATACATACATATTTATAAATTTTTAAAGCAGTTTCTACTTTCATGTGATAGACATTAAATTCTGAGAGTAATTAAACAGCAATTGTATTGGTTCTTGATTGTATACTGGGTGATCAGTAATGACTTATCATTATGAGACACAAAGGTAAACAGATGGATATTTAATACTGTGTATCATTACACGTGGTGATGTGGTGGGCATCACGCCCGGGACAATCGCTTATTACCTCCTATTCATTAGAACACAGATATCCAAGTATTTTAAGCCACTGGGTAGGCCGTCTGTCAGGCATCGAGTCAGGTATTTGAACTCCCGACCTTCCGCAGCTAAACCCAGTGCTTTAACCACTGGACCAAAGCGGTAATTTTTAAAACACATTTTTTTTTAATATAATGATAGAGGTTAGTTATTCACTACTATAGAATTTCTATGTTTTTGTGATAATACGCTGACCTATTGTTGATGTACATACAAAGATGGTTCATCAATTATTGTCCCTAACAATAAAGGCATTGTCCGACAAATGAATAATTTTTCTTTCAGAAACCTCAGTTTTTGACATTAATATATACCAAGTTGCAGGTGCCCCTCTTATTGTTTCTAAAAGTTATACATTTAATATTACTGTGGTGGTGGTCATTTTGTTGAACTGGAAAAATTCGAGACAAGGCCTGTGATAAAACACATTTAAAAAAAGGGTTTAACACCGCAGGAAATTTATAATACATGTTCGGAGTTTGGGTGATTCTACCCCGTCATATCAAGTAATTAAGAATTGGTGATGGGATTTTAAATTAGGAATGAAGTCGTGTCAACATGCATCAGATGCTGGACCACCAAAAACTGTTGACACTCAAGAAAATATTGTTTTGTTCCATAATATGGTACTGAGTGATCAGAGAATTACGGTCAACTATATTGCTCAAACATGTGGAGTTTCCGGTGGAAGCATTGAGAAAATTTTGCACGAGGAATTGGATCTGAAAATCATCTGCGCACGATGGATTCTGAAAATGTTGTCACCTGATCAGAAGCGGGACAGGTTTCTCACTGTAGCGAGCAATTTTAGATGAAAGGACACGAATTTGGATGGTATTTTGAAAAGATTTGTAACTGTAGATGAAGCCTAGGTTCATCACTTTGATCCAGATTCAAAACAGAGTATGGAATGGAGGCATTGTGGTTTCCCGCCCCGATAAAATTCTGGGCGACTTCATCGGCTGTAAAGATAATGGCAACAGTGTTTTGGGATTCTGGAGGAGTTCTTCTTGTTGATTATTTACCACGTGGTCACACAATAACGGAAGACTACTACGCAAAACTCATACCAAAAGCTCGTGATGCTATAATGCAAAAAAGGTGATGAAAATTGAAAAGCGGCGTTCTGTTCCACCAAGACAACATTCCCGCTCACAAGAGCTGTGTTTCTATGACTGCTATCCACAATTCTGGATTTGAAATTTTAAAACAACCCCCACATTTGCCAGATCTGGACCGTTTAGGGTATAATGTGAAGAAATAAAGTTGTTTCAAATGTCGCAGTCATTTGCTTCTATATTAGGAACAATAAATGATCAACCATCCGCGTAAGACATTATAGTTATATTGCTGGCTATAAGTGAGGCAGCTTGAATAATTCTGAGAATTAATACTTCTTCGTTTGTAACTGCCGTCTGATGAATCATATCTTTGAGGAATTTTCAAAGAAAGTAGTCTAGAGGATTTAAATAAGAAGGTGTAATTTTTTTTTAATTTCGTCAACTTATCTTACTGTCTGTCCTTATTGGACAATAAGTAATTTGTACAAATTAAATAATAATAATAAACAGAAAAATGACTTGTAGAAAATGCTTCCGGTGAAGCTACCCTTTTAGGGGTAAATATGAAAATATTTGTGAGTGTTACAGTTTCAGAGATATAGCGATTTTTACGAATACCACCCTCTCTCCGATTTACCCACTTTCAGGATGAAATCCGGTAAATACTTGAAATTGATTCTATCAATTTATAAAACGCAACACCATCTGAGCAGAACGGTTTCCGGGATACGGTGATTTTTGTCGAAAAATATATATCTTTTTTCACTCCCTTCTCGGTGGAATTTCGAAAACTCCCTCTTAGTAGGTGCCTATACGTCAGTAGCTGAACAAACCTGGAAAATTCCAGCTTTCTAGGTTCAGTGGTCTGGGCTGTGCGTTGATAGCTACGTCACCACTTCCGTTTGTATATCATGTAGTTTGCTACTTTTGATATGTATTATTCTTATTAAAACACATCATAATGGTCTGTTACCTGGTAGCATCTGCTCTAGTATCTAACGCAGATGTAATAATTACATATCCCTCTACAAGTTGAACTTTACTTGCTTCGCATGTCAAATAGATTTATGACTTATTTATAGGGAAAATATTTTTCGTTTAGTACCACACAGTAATTACCGTGAATTTTATTTAATTGGGACCAAATACTAAATCATGGTAAGGTGAATATCGCCCTAAGCGGTATTACGGTAAACAACCATCCTGTACCTGGTATTCTCTTATCCTCTTCTTACCCAGTGTTGTGAAGACCGTTTGATCTAATCCTCACGCAACATTTATGGCGACTATTAGGATTGATTCATTGATTGATTAATAGCAGGGTTTTGATGTGGGTTGGTTACCCCTGTTTGTACTTCGACTCTATGGTCTCCTGTGCGCCCCCGATTCTTTCAAAGTAGATCTGTACCCTCAACGAGTTGCAGGATATTTTTACGAACTTTTTATATATGAAGGTTGTTTCATGAAGTGTTCCCCAGAATAGTTGCTGTTTCTTGCGGTAAAGTGCTGGACAGTCGAAGATTATGTGTGAGGCTGTTTCCTCCTCTTCTTGACATAGTCTACAGAGCGTGTTTCCTTTGTATACACCGATTTTGTGGAGGTGTTTTCGTAGGTGACAATGTTTTGTTATAAGTATTACTAACCGTCTAATCTGAATTCGCCCTAGATGAAGGACGTCAGTTGTTCGTCTGCGAGAAGGCGTTCCATTTATTTCCTTCCCCAGTTTTTGTCCCTGTACATGCCTCCCAGCGAGAAATGTGTTGTGTAACGATCCACATTTTTACTGCTGTTCGGATGCTTTAGGGATACCGAATACAGGTTCTGGCCCTATAAACGGGGTGGCTGCACAAGTTTTCGCGAGGGAATCTATTAGGACTATTAGGACGGTTTTCGATCATTTGCATAGTGCATGTACCCAGATTTGCACTCCACCACTTGGTCCCATCATTTGTACGTCGATTGCTTGTTTGCTCGCCATTCGTTCCTTCCACAGTCAACTTATACATAATCAAAACAAATAAAGACAAATGTGGAAATCATGAGCAATCTTAGGAACCACAACTAAATCACAGTAGCATTAGAAAATTTATTTGTTTTTCTCACTAAAATTCGTGAATCGTACAGTATGTTCATTAAAAAAAAAAAACTCTAGCAGACTTTGAAATTTTGATCAAGGTATGGCTTAGTCTATACGTTACAATTGACAGTCATAATGTCACTTATAAATGACAAGAACAACAACAATCACATTTCGAGGTTATGTGGGATATGTGATACACTTTGACGTATATGTTACAGTCAAAGCCCGTTTTTCGTTAGAACTAGTTTTCTCTAGTTAAAAAACTAGTTTTTACTAAATGCTTTTGTTAAAACTAGAATTAACTAATGCTCAAAATTGAATATTAGTGAAAACTAGTTCTTACTAGACAAAACGCGTTTTTCCAAAGCGAGTCAGTTAAAACTGTTCCGACCGAGATTAAAGTTCATCGTACCTTATTCTGATTGGTCGCGAGACGCCGCCTGATTCGACAAGTGCGGGGGAAGGGAATCCCTTTCCGAGCGCCGCCCGCGCGCTGTACGCTCGCTCCGTTCATTCCCGCTTTGTTTTTATTCTGATAAACACGTATAGATTGATTCGAGCCCAATTGTCATGGCAAACTTAAATGAGGGAACGCGATGGAAAGAGGAGTTTTTAAACAGGTTATTAGCAATTCGCGATCACGAAAAAAAAGAGGATCACTTTTATATTATGACAAAAGAAACCTATGACAATTTAGTGGACGAAATTGAAGAAGCACAATTAGCTGTTCAGAAATCTCAAAAACAGAGAAGGAGACTGAAGCGATTTAAGGTAATTAAT
>JABXWE010001760.1:0-40698 GCA_014611495.1 Limonius californicus
ATACCTGTTGAAATTGCCTTTTATTATTATTAATATATAAAGTATGAATTTCAACGAAGTAAGGCAGCAAACAATTACTAAACATATATAATAATCGACGTAAACAGATACTAATTTTTTATTCTGGTTTAACTGGAAACAATTCCAACTTTCATACTTTGAAATATTCTATATAATTTTATGCTTAATATCTTAATATAAAGTAATGAAAAATACATATAACTACAGAAAGGACGGTGTAAATCAGTTTGAAAGTAAAGGTTAACATCTTTAGGAGTATCCAACTTAAAATTAGGTTTTTTTATATGTATTGATCGAAACAAATGAAATTTCTAGTAGTTAATAAATATCTAAACAGGCATTAAGCAACGTAAGCAGATAGTAACTTTGACTTCTAATTTTACTTAAGGCGATGTCAATATCATTTGGAAAAGAATCCCCCTGAATATTATAATTAATTTTAATTGGATAGTTTTGTTCTAAATATGGTGATATAATATATATGCACATATCAAAAATTAAATAGAACAATAATAACTATTTATTATTAAGGAAAGGATGGTGTAAGTCAATTAATTTGAAATAATGGTTGTCTTCTAAGACCCGCAAGATCAAAATTTGTAGAATTGCAGAAGTTAATCTTCTTCTAAATTTACTTCTAATGTTGATAGATAAATAATACTCTTATTAACGTTTATTCCGTACCCCCGGAATTTGTCACTACCTGGTTTCGTAGAAACCCCAATGTGTTTGCTTTCGAGCAACAACAGAAAGAAATAAAATAAAATTTTTCTCCGTATAAAAGCAACGACGCAGGTTTGATGCTATGTCGACATCAACTTAAAGATTGCTTTGAAACAGGAATAAAGTATCTTCATAAACAATTAAGTAAGACCATTCCTAAAACAAAGTACTTTCGACAGCGCAGTTTTCAATTAAGAAAGTTAAGTCTCAGGCAATTTTATACATTGTTATAAATATTACACAGGTATATCAGCAAATATCTCAACATTTTTAATATCTAAATTTTAACGCTCAGCGTTAAAAGTTATAATTGGCGAATGCTGCAGAAGAGGAAACGAGAATACATTGGAAGGGTAACTCTAGCATAGTAGGGTTTTTGAATCTACAAACAACGACAAACCCATGCCGGTTGAGTTTTTTCGACTTGTTAGGTTAACCATAGAAGATGTCGAAAAGCTAACATTGAGAGTAATCTTTTGGTTAATTGGAAGTAAATAATAAATTGTTAAGAAAAATTATCAGTTTAATTTACGTTTGTGTTTGTGGCAAAAAAATTATTATTTCCAGTTTTTAAACGTATTAATGTTGTGTAATCAATATGCTTGGTAGATTTTCATTATATCGACACTGCGTTTTTAAAATCATCTTCGGCTCCCCAACTAACTTATAGAAGATAATATAGAAAAATTACTATACCAAAAAATATGAACTAACTTATGCAACGTAGTAAATAAAACAAAGTCGAATCCCACCAACGTAATATATTGATTAATGAAATAAAAATTAATATTCGTTAACGTTTTCAAGGCGGCAGCGCCCCATCTTCAGACAAGTAAGTAGGAAAAGTTTTAACAAAATATGAAATAAATGTGAAACATAACCAAACAATAATTCATCAGTCAAAAACTGAATTAAAAACCGACGTCGGAACTAAATATAATTCTAAAAACGCTTAAAGTATCGCGTAGAGTTACATTTTAAATTTGAAATGCATTTCAATCAATCAATATATTACGTTGGTGGGATTCGACTTTGTTTTATTTACTACGTTAATCACTTATCCCATTATGAGACCTTTGGACATCAACCAGTTTAACTTATGCAATCTGGTGTTACATTGATACTAATCGGCCCAAAAATTTTAAACCATATTCATTTCGCGTAATATAAACTGTAATTATTAATCAAATTTCCTTGAATTGATATAAACTTAGTAAAAATTATAAAAAACAAAATGTCATAAAGAATTAGACCACCCCCTGAAATTTTTGACAGACAAATATTTCGTGATTGGCCTTGTTTTATATAGTTTTAGGAAAATGTATAACTTAAATTAAGTTTTAATACAATGAGGAAAATCAATATATTAGAAAACATTTCACGATTATTAAGAGCAAATATGCATAAATTACATCAAATATTAAGAGGGATGGCGAACATTCGATGTAAATGTAACTGAAATTATGAAAGAAGTCAGATTAATGAAAGTATAACATACCAATTGGTTATTCGGTTTATATTCAGTCCTTGTAGCTTGAACATTTGATGGCAACCGAGCTAGCATAAATCAATAATGACGGTATGTCACTAGCATTGAACAGATAGATCCTTCTAGTTGCATTTAACGCTGTTACCGCCAACCTACAAAAGCTTAACCTAAAAATTACAACTGGCCGTTCTTGTCACATTAAAATATTCAGTTAAATTTAATTATATGAAAGAAACATTATAATAATTATTGGAAAGGATGAACACATTAAACTTGGGACTGCAACTGAAACAATGCTACTTTTGTGTGAGAGTGTAACCATTGCCAATTGCTTTGCAAATACTAATGGTTTAAGAAAGACACCCCTGAAGATACAGCGTATATCTAATGCCGTCCAAGTGTCCATCCCTTAATAGTTTATGTTGTGGATCGCTGTATATTCATGTTGTAATATTTATTGCACAATTTACTTTCGGCTTAGACCGCGTCGTCATTTGGGAACTACACCCAGCATTATCAGGTAAGGTCCGACTTGTAGCTTGCCTGCCTTTACAAGCATTTGCTCTAGAAGTTTGACGAATATTTGTTCGTAGGCCCTGCCTGCCTAAACAGGGCCGTGTGCTTATATTATTCAGAGAGAAAACACATACAGACAGGTATTCAAATGCAAATTCGCATCATCGCAGAAAGCAACTGTGCTAAAAACTCTAAGAACCAGAGCAGATGCAGAACACCTAAAACAAGAGAAAACTCATCTCTCGATGTCGTTACAACAAAATGGTTATACACCTACAGAAAATCAGAGAGCAACTCGCAATGCGTAACAGCCCAACGCTAAGGAGGAACTGGCACCTCCGGAAGATTAACTTTTCTACCTTACGGTGAAGGCACTATTGATAACATTGGGCATGTTCTTAGAAGGTACAGCATAAAGATAGTCTTTAGGACTATTGAAACTTTGGGAAACGGTTTCAGATCCGTAAAGGATCATATATCAAATTTAAAATCAGCCGGGATCTACAATATGCCTTGCTCCTGTGGCTTAAACTACATCGGACAAACTGGTTGTTCCATTGAGTTAAGATTGCGAGAGCACAAAGGTGATTGCAAACATAAACGCATAACAAAATCTGCGGTGGCTGAACATATTGCTTTAACTGGACATAAGATGGACTTTGACAATGCTCGGGTACTCGCCAGAGTGCCTCATTACTTCCCTCTTATCATACGTGAAGCAATTGAAATTGAAAACAACCTAACAACAACAACAGGGAGGATGGTTTTAGACTCAGTAAAGCTTGGACTCCTGTAGTTTATCCTCTAAGGACTCCTGAGCATCATCGATCACACAATCACGCTCCACCGGATCCGTTTTTGCCCAACGGTAACAGCCAACCAGAACTCGTCGGTCTGCCCGACTGGCTAAATGAGGTTTAAATATCTCCGCTTCCCGGATTTGAGTTCAGTGTTCTATTCACTCTGAAGATGCAAGCTGCCATGTCTTGCGAAACGTTATTTTGTATGGGTTCACGAACAGCTAACAGACATAAGCCGATTAAGTATTATTGTCCTGGCAAACAAAATACATCAAGATCAAATCCTTATCCGCCCCAAGGTTTGAATAATAGAAGCACACGGCTCTGTTTAGACAGGCAGGGATTACGAACAAATATTGCTCAAACTTCTAGAGCAAATGCTTGTAAAGGCAGACAAGCTACAGGTCGGGCCTTACCTGATCATGCTGGGTGGAGTTCCCAAATGACGACGCGGTCTAAGCCGAAAGTAAATTGTAATATTGACCGTTCCAGAAACAGCGAAAGTCTCAAAGAATATATTTATTGTACTTCTATTTGTAAATTAGAAACATTATCACTTATAAGCATGTTAAATTTGTTGTTAAACCCACAATACTAAATAACCGTAATGGAATTGCTAATCCCTTATTTTACTTATCCTTTTCATAATGCTTAAATCTGCGACGAATCCATAAGGATTCTGGGAGATTCTTGTATACTTTCAAAGTGTTTTTTCTCTTGGGTTGTAAATTTATTTGTAGAAATGCAACAAGAACTTAACGGTCACCTTTTACTTAAGGAACGAGTATCTTCATAGTTAGCATATAAGTACCCAAGAAGGTTGTATTTTTACTAGTACGTTAGTGTGGAACGAGACCGAGAGGATTGTCCAAAAGTTAACCAACAAAGATGACAAAAGAATAGCAAAAATTATCATAGAGTTTAGACTATAGTTTAAATAAAAATAAACACGTAAAATGATTTATTGTATTATGGGTTCACGAACAATATTTATGTGTTTGCTACTATTTTGTGATTCATTTCTGTAAGTAAGTAATCGAAAAATGTGAAATAAACAAAAATACTATTACATTTGGATCGAAGCTGTAAATAATTTTCTTAGCAATTACAGGACAATAAGATATTAGGTCAGTAGCTAAAATGACGAGTATTTTTAAATCCAATTGCAATATAGGTAGTTATTCACAACAGTTTGTGTAACTGTTATCAACTTATTGTGGTTATGTTTTAAAACCTGTTATTGACCATATAACCGAAAATTAACCACTATAAGTAGTTTAAAGATATGCAGCTATAATGATCACTTGAAAGTTAGTCAAAAGTCAACCTTTTCGGTTGCGATAAAGTTAACTATTTAGAATAACTATTTCTCCACTTTAAGTTGAACGAAACGGATAGTGCAGTTTTGGTAACCGCTGCGAATGCACAGAGAATACCTTTAAGTTGCCCCATGTAGGTCAACTTTCCAAGTTAAGAAATGATCACGTTGTGGACAGTCAATGATAACTTTGGTTATGTGGGATAACCGGAGTATTTTGCATAAGAAAATCCGCACTGAACACGTGTTACCCGTTAACAAAGAGTTTTTTCTGTAGATGTTTGGTGTAACATAGTAGCAGGGTTTCTCAATGCGTGGTCCTCAGACCACCTGGGGTCCCCGAGACCCTTTTAGAGGGTCCTCGAGGTCAAACCCATTTTCATAATAATACTAAGACGTTATTTGCTATTTACAGTCAACTTTGCCAAGATTACATGATTTAAGAAAATCTTGCATGGGTAAAAGATCCACTCAAAGTGCAATATAGACCAATTGAATTTAATATAACAGAGGAATTTAATATAACAGAATACGAAATATGTTCATTGATATGATTTCAAATTCCACATTGCAACTAGCCTTTTAACAGACTACCAGTTTTGGTGTAGTATAAAATAAGAATATCCTCAATTATCTGAAATGGCTGTTCAAATACTCCTCCCTTTTCCAACTAAATATCTGTAAGTCCCGAATTTTTTCGTATATATATATATATATATATATATATATAAATATATATATACAGGGAATTTTTCTTTTTAGTATACAGTATATTTAAAAAAAAACGCGTCAATAACGCCTACTGTGTAGGCAACCCACTATACCGACAACTAAAAATCAGAAGCAAACGTCACTATAGTTGTGAATTATTTGAATATGAAGGTTATGTTGATGCAGTGTTTATATTAAATAAGTATTTCACCCTGTATATAGGACGCAAATAACGACTTATTTGGTAAATACAAAAATCGACAGAGTGATGTTTCTTTAACGTCTGTGAACACTGTACTTCCTTTGTACAACACAAATACATCAGCGTTAAGGTGGTGAAATGGTCATCATAGTTGCCTTCCAAACAGTAGATCCGGGTTCGGTTCCCGGCCATCGCTGACTTTTTTAATTATTATTTTTTGTTATAATTATTATTTGTAATTTCTTCAACGTAACATAAAATATTTAATTTCATTTCTACGGTTAAAATGTGATTAAATACTTTTAGTTCTTATTTTATGGGAATGTATTACGCATCCCTCTGATTTAAATTTTCTAACAATTGTTTGTATGGTTCGAATACAAGAAACAGGTTTTTCTAGATATTTTGGTGACAATAAGTACATGGTTGTATAAAAAACGCAAGAAGACACTAAATAAAGACTAATTCTATTTTTTTAACCTTGAATTAATTTAATTGTTTTGGTCACAGCACGCTTCAGTGGTCTGTATAGTTGGCTGCCTACATAATAGGCGTAATTGACGTGTTCTTTTTAAAAGTAGTCTCCTTCAACTAAATCAAAATATCGCAACAGACTGGATACGTACGCAGATTTGAGAATCCAGTTGTCTTCCATTAAGCCAGACATCAAAGAGGTTCTTCTCATTAATTTTTGTTTTGTATGGGAAAAGATACTTTTTATTTTCCATTAAAAAAATATAAGGTTTACATTGTTCTTTTAATTTTTTTAATAGATACGTGTGTATAAAATGTTTCATTTTTATAAGATCGCTTTTGAAACGAATTAGAGAATGTATGGCAGCAAAATTTGGACATTTATGTTGATTTTTCCTGTAGTACTTTTGCATCAATTGGTGCTTCTCTTTATTAATCGAATGGTTATTTAAATTAAGAACTGTATATTCATTTTAAATTAGGTCATAATTAATGTTAGTAAAACTGGTAACTACCACAGTAAGAGATATACTATACAGAAAAATAAACTACGATCGATATTTAATAATCTCAGTTGCTGTGATACATGTATGTTGTGTTACACCAGCCACATTTAAGAGGGGAAAGTGAGCTAGCCCGCCCATCATTGAAACTTATCTGCTCTTTAATTTTAATGTTATATATTTACTTCAGAAAAGGTATTCTATTTACAGTAATTTTTGCTGGAATAAGAAACTCTTCCAACTTAAATTTAGTATAAAATAAAATATATCAGTTCTGGGATGGGCTGTAAATTATATGCAGGGTGAATCTTAAATGGCGGAAAATATTTACATCAAGCGATTCTGCATCAAAAACTGAGCAAAAAATTCTACAAGCGTTTTGCTCGAAAACGTTTAGTTTTTGAAGAATTTTTAATTAAACTTTTGTAAACTGCAACACTGTGTCAGTCGTACTGAGCTGTGTGTTAAGTTGCCTGGAATTCACATGGAACTGAAGGAGATTGTATACAGGCATACTAGTCCTCCTTCATGGTAATATTGTAATTTTAATGTGCTGCTTGCATTTTTGAATTAACGGTACATAACTAGTAAGAAAATATCGACTACGTTTTAATTTTTTTTAAATAGCAGGAATTACGCAGAGTGGCTACCCCCAACTCCTATGTATTTCATACACCTACGTATTATGCTCCCTTCTAGATTTTGAAGTATATTGTTCTGTCGAATCCATTATAACTGCGTCATTTATTCGTTGCTAAGGTTGCTTTCAAGCATCAATTTCCACTTCATACAAAAATATTTTTAATATCCCCCACAAGAAAAAATCAAGACAGCTTAAATCTGGGCTTCATGGTGGCCAAGATAATGGATGGCCACGAACAATCCATCGTTCTGGAAATTCATGATTTAACCATTCTCGTGTTTGAATTCCCCAGTGTGCTGGTGCGCCGTCCATTTGAAATAAACATATTTCTTCTTAAATCTAATGGTACACCATCTAATAGATCACTCAAATCGGTGTCTAAGAATTCAACTAAATTATTCGCGTTTAGGCGATCAGCAAAATGTGTGGTCCCATAAGCGTATTACCAATAATACCACCCCATACATCAACACTAAACCGTACTTGATGATTTGTTTGGTACAGGTCGTGGAGGATTTCATAGGTCCATTGGTGCATGTTATGGATATTAAATGTTCCATTTCTGCTGAACGTAGCTTCATCAGTCCACAAAATAGGTCCAATAAAACCAGGATCCCTTTCTTGCTCACGAAGTAACCGTCTGCAGAATCTGACTCCTTGCCGATAGTCTTCTGGTAATAATCCCTGCATTCGTTGATAATTATACGGGTGCAGGCCATTTTCCTGTAATAAGCGATGAACTGTTCTTTGACTAACATCAAACATTCTGGCAATGGATCGGGTACTTTGTTCTGGTTCATTTTCGACTACATTTAAGATAGTTTCTTCGATCAGTGGTAACAATACTTGATGAGGACGGCCTCTCTCAGCTACTGGAGTGGGTGCAGTTCTTTCAGATTCTCTCATTCGTTGATCCAATCATCGAATAACACTACTATTTGGATGCCTTCTGTTTGGATACCGTGCGGCATACAAAGTCGCCGCAGAATTAAAATTGCTACAACATTCTCCTAAAATCAAATACATGTCTGCATACCTCACAAAACTGTACTTCATGACGGTAATTTGGGAAATCAAACAAAATAAACTAAAATCAAATAAACTAAAGGTAACATTAAGATAATGAATGCAAATAGAATTCAACACAGCGTTTTGATCAGAAAATTGTCACGGAAATGTCATTAAAAGTCAAATTACCTAAAATAAAAACACTACGTCAAAGCCTACGTTTAAAATGTGAAATTTGTATTGCACGTTGTTGTAACATTTTTGGAAAACTCAAGCATTGCAGAAGCTTTAAACTTCGGATGGAAGTTCTGGGTAAAGCAAGGGTACGATGACTACAATTACAGATTGGTGATTCCTTCTGTTGATTAAGCTACAGTTAAAAATGGTCATTTCATAAAAATATCTCACGAAAAGCAACCCGGAATTCAACTTAGAAATGCCAACTCCTCATCTATGAGGTTCATAGCAAATTGGTATAAGACTTGATCGCTCCATTTTTGATCCAGAATCAGATGGTATGTCTATTATCTGCCATTTAAAATTCAGCCTGTATAAGTTGATGCAAATTGGAGGTACCCACAGGAAAAAAGTAAAATAATAATTTTTTCCAGTTGCCACTAGAAAAATGTTGCATAATAAACATGGAGTTAATACCGCTCAGTTTAAAAATAACCTCTGCAATAGGTGGACACCTTTTGTAATAACCTAATAACAAGGATTCTATTTTCCCTTGACTGTCAAACTAAAACTGTTGCAGAATAATCAAAATAATTACATTTATTTGTTACATACTACATTATGAAAATTATTATTGGTACTATAACTACTATTATATCTATGACAACGCTTTCTTCTCTTTCTTCTTTCATCTTCACATACGTTGTTTTTTGGCAGGTGGAGAACGCAACTGCATCTCCTCCTTCCTTTCAGACTGCTGCTGCTTCTTATCGGGTTGGTTGCTTCCCGAAGCCTGGTTTGCCGAAGTGTTACTAGATTCTGTAATAAATAGTTAAAATAAAATTCTATTTTCAATAGGCATACGAAAATTTACATTTTTACAACTATTTCCGGCTGTTTTTTTTTCCAAATCACCGTTAACAGTAATGGCATCAGGTTGCAATCTACTTTATTACAAACCGAACATCCTAAAAGTTAAGACGCAAAATCCGGTTCTTTATTAAACAATAAACATCTTAATCAATTCCTACACGTAACTATCGCTATTTGCAACCGTGTTTTGAGTCACCATATGATACTGATCTATAATGAACAACCGTCAGCTTTCCGAGTTTCTAATTACCAAGTTATTGTTTCTTTGAGATATCGCACTAAAATGACTGTTCCAGATGGCCCTTATGTAAATATGTTTCTATTGTTAAAAAATCTCGATAACCCTGCGTTAAAAATTAAAGACTATATAAACGTAGGATTGTGGAAAGAATGACGGAAACTTATATTTCAAAACAGTATTGGAATGATTTTAAACTAAGAAGTTTATCAACTGCCAAATGTAGTAAACATTTCTCAGGAGCTTCTTTAAATATTAATTTGGATAGTTTAAATATTAATTTGGATAGTTTCAACATTAACAAAATTGTAGTTCAGGCGCAAAACATTCCACTTGAAAGAATGCTGTAAATTTCTGTAATTCTATCTCTGCATGATAAAACCCATAATAGCTGTTTCATTAGTCATTTCTTGCAGACACGCGTTGAATCATTTAAACGATTGGTATTCAAACAGGGTTACGCCTATCCCCAGGGATACGCCAAGACATCTTAGGGGATACCTCAAATTTTATACGCGTTTCATGAATGATCAGAGCTTCAGAAAACTATTTATTTCCAGAGCGAACTTGTATTGCTTTCTTTTTCTAGCGTTCTCTATTGAGTACCAAAGTAATAGTTACCCATGGTATAGACTACTAATTTGCAATTGTTCTACTACCACTGGATAAACAAATTTTCTCTATATGTTTAAATTTTGAAATGATTTGACCCGTGTTATTTTAATTATTTATTTAATAGCTTGATTCTTCTTTTTAACGTTTGAAATTGGTGATTTAATACATTACTTGGGGTTTAATTTAATTTAAATCTAATTATGTATAACTTGAATTATGCACGTACAACGTTAGGGTTACAAAATTGAGCGGAAAAGTGTCTGTAGGGGTACGGTGGAAAAAAACTTCGAATATCAGTGATTTATACCACAATATGCCAAAAGTTTTTACTGATTATCTTTATATAAAATATGGACTGTACTTACCACCACCTTGTCGAGGACTGTTAGAGGGTGGCTGGTTTTCTTGATTACCATTTCTGTTGCTGTACATGATGAACAATAATTTGGAAAACAATGGATGAAAAACTAACGTGTGCAGCTTGGCTCGATTTCAAGAACGAAGTGACTAATTTTCTTTACCCCTCTTCAAGCCAGCTTATCACAGTACTGCATGCAGCATGATTACCACACTCTGTTGTTGCTAGAAATAAGTCACTAGTTCCTGGTATGATTAATTTAAAATAAACATGAATTAATGTTTTCCTAAAAAATTAAGTATATTTTTTCCAAAGAATAAAAATAGGAACACTTATTTTTTTATACAGGCTAATTGATATCGTGTAACTGAATATATGGCCATAGCAACCACTTTGTTCTACATTAAATGCGGGTTGTCTATAGATAGCTATGTATTAGTCGAGAACGAGAATTCTCGGTTATCGTTCCACCGAGATCGATCATGCAGTACGCGGAAGATACAAATACAATATGGACAAATTTTATTGCAAATTTTATTTCTGGTAAAAATTGAAACCGTCTCACACAACGTGTTAAACCTTCAAAGAGAAATTTGCGTAGGGTGGGCCGCCAGGTAACATTTAACATTTATTTAAAATTGTTAAATGTAGACACCCTTTATTATTACTTACAATTATTTATTTATCATTTATTTTTGATAAATAGTCTTAGAGGTCGTACAGAGTTGTAATAGAAAGATTAAATTCTTGTAATGAATATGCTTTGATATATAATTAACTTACTAAAACTATTGAAGAAAAGACATACCTGTGATTTAAAGACAAATACAAGTAGATAACTAATTAAGCAACAAACTTGATTTGTAAGAAACCATAATCCTTCTATGAAAATTTTGTGAAATACGTAGTTCTCACCTAATTATTGCTATCTCTAAAAATATTTATATCACTATCATTAAAACCAGTGTATAAAGTGATTATAATGGTTCTATTTCGCCCATGCTGTATTCGATTACTTAGTATTTTCCCGATTAATTTAATTTACTTCAATTTTCTGGTGTGACTTTAAAATATGATTCCTTAATTAAGTTTTTTATTTCCTTTGTTTTAAAATTATATTTTTTGCACTAATATACTTCTTAGTTGACTCCAAACCATTTCTACAGGATTAAGCTTACAATGATAAGGATATAACTGGCGAACTTTTACATCATATTATTATTATTATTATTATTTGTTTGGGGCCTTGGCATGCCTTTCGTCACTGCGACCCCTAATGGTTCTATTGTAACTTACAAGCCCTTGCCTTTGTTAGAGAAGTTGAAGGCTATTGAAAAATCTGAGGATGTCTCTGAGGTTTAAGTCTCTTATTTCGGTAGCTGTGCTAGTCTCTTTCCCGAGAGTGTTGTGTCTGCGTCGACCGGTAGCATCGCATCTGCATAGGATGTGTTCAGCCGTTTCTGCTGCCTCATTGCATAGGCGGCATATTTGGTCCTCAGCCTTACCAATCTTAAATAGATGGTATTTTAGTGGAGTGTGGCCTGTGAAAAGACCAGTGATGGTCTGCAGCTCCTTCTGGCTGAGAGATAAAGCGTTCCTTGCTTTGTTTTGCGAAATGTTTATAAACTGTTTTGCCTGACGTTGTCCTGGTGTGTTTTCCCAGTACGAGGATTTCATTTGTTCCTCCCATAGGCTGACATCGTGCTTAATGTGGCTTTTCTGTATTCCACAACACGGTTCAGGTCCAGTGTATGCCGTTGTTGCATCTCTTTTTGCGAGTTCATCGGCTTTTTCATTGCCTGGTATACCCTCGTGCCCTCGAACCCACCATAGAGTTACGTGGTTTTTGCTGGCCAGTTGCTTGAGGTTGCCTAGGCATTCCCAGACAAGCTTGGATTCACAGATATAGGCTTTCAGAGCCTTTATTGCTGCTTGACTGTCTGTTAGAATATCGATTGTTGCACCTTTATAACCTTTCCTGAGGTTTATTCTAGTGCAGAGGTTTATGGCATAAACCTCAGCTTGGAAGGTGGTAGTTCTGGTTCCAAGGGCTTCGTAGGTGCGGCAGCCAGGGCCTTATACGCCCGCGCCGGTGCCTCCTTCCCCCATCTTTGACCCATCCGTGTTCCATTGGAGCGATCCTCTTTTAAATGGAGGCGCTCCTGTTGACCATGTTTCTCGGTGCGGAATGTTGACTTTGAAGGGTTTGTCAAAATTGTATGTTATTTGGATAACGTCTGATACGGTATACGCCGTTCGCTCTAAATGGGCGAGGTTTAGAATTTCTAAGTGGCCTGTTAGGTCTCCTGATTTAAAATGGTTGATCCTTGCGAGCGTCAGCGCATGTAGCATCACCTCCTTTTGCATCTGTAAGTGTACGGGCGTTATACCTAACATGGCTTCCATTGCTGCAGTTGGGCAGGTGCTCATGGCTCCTGTGATACTCAGAGAGGCGAGACGTCGTATCTTCTCTAGTTGTGACTGAGTAGTAACTTGTGTTGTTTTTGGCCACCATACAAGTGATGCATAGGTGATCATGCGTCTTATAATTGTCACGTATGACCAGCAGATCAGCTGTGGCTTTGGACCCCAGTTTCTTCCAAGAAGCCTGAGGCATGTTTGAGTTGCTATCACTGCCTTCTTTTGGAGTTTTCTGATGTGCGAGTTCCCCGTAAACCTTTGGTCCAGTGTCACTCCAAGGTATTTGACTTCATTACTGAAGCCAATGGTCGTTCGATTTAGCTTCCTTCGCTTAGTGAAGGGGATAATGACCGTTTTCTTTGGATTTATGCGTAGGCTTTGACTTCGACACCATCTGTTAATAGTATCGAGAGCCATCTGCATGCGTTGTGAAACAGTTGTGTCAAATTTTCCACGTACTATGATTACTAGGTCACCCGCATACCCTTGTAATTCGAAGTCGTGTCGTGATAACACGTTGAGCAGATCATCAACCTTCACATCATAAGACAAAAACAAATTACGAGATGAGTAAGTATATCTTTTAAAGACACTACAAATTTCAAACTTGACAGCTACATTTTGTCTGAATACTTACTACATTTCAAGAAATACAATCCCACGTACTATCGTTAAGAGCTTAGGAATAGTGGCAACACTGCCATGAGTTCTTCCATCAGAAAAACGCAGCCCTATCTTTTCCGTACTGCATGGGAAGGGTGAAATTAGCTATAGACGTGTTATTTTTCTACTCGACAATAACGCCCACTTGCATTAACTGCTTCTGTAAAAAAAGATTTGTCTAAGATCAAAATAGAATTTATTCCGCTATTGAAACAAATGCGATATTAAGATACACATTATTACTATTAACACCGATTTGCCTAAATTAGAAATTTTTGTTTAAAATTTACTAATCTTCTCTTAACCAAGACGTTTTCTACAACGGTTAATATATTTTAAAATAATAAATAATAACAAACAAACCTAGTAACACTTATTTTGATGTAATGCACGAAACGCTAACACACTAATAATGCGCTTCTATACCTACTTGGAACCACAACGTAATAACTAAAGAGTATGGCAACAAGAAAACGTGCACTTTTCTTTTAAAAATTATTTTGTCTGGAAACAGTTAGATTGATTTCATTCGCATGGCAAGCACATACCCGCTAACATAAACAAAATTAAGCGGGTAATGTTGTTGTTTTCCAAACATCTGGCAACAGAGCACAAAAAAATCAGAATGAGACGTAATTATATAAATTCAGTTCTCAACGTGACACATCATTTTTTACGTGACTGAATACAAAATCATAAAATAATAAAAATGATAGACACTCTATTGTATGTATTGGTAATACTATGATATCGTTCGTACACTGCTCGTAAGCAGCTGCAGTATCTTTGGCTAAACTTATTTAAAAATAAACCTACAGCTTTAAAAGGGCAATGCCACACTTCTACACATAGTTCTTCGTATTTATGTATATGAATGTTTATTGCAGGTTCGAGTAGGTTCGCAAAGTGTGATTTTGTAAATATAAGTAGCAATTGTCAGAGCAAAAGAACTGTTTTGATGTTTTGATAATGTCAAAACAATAATCTTAAAATGACGACCGTAGTGTTATGTTTCCATATTTATCGTAAGTCAAGTAATACACCTTAATAGAGGGCCTGATTAGCTTATACATATTAAAAATAGTTAAAAACATAAAAGCATATTAAAGCATCACACAAATTGAACTTGCATGTACAGGGTGAGCGAAACTCGATGTCTCAGCTCTATCATAACAAAAGGAAGAACAATAGAAAAAAATCTGAAAAGAGGTTCTTAAATGGGATTGAGTAAGGTCCATTTTAAGCCAAATTTGCATATTTTTCCATATTTGGAAACTGAAGTAATGACGTCATCGCATTTTTTTTTCAGAAACGTATCTATATTTTGGCATATTTAAAAAGAGATAATTTTTCAGAACAAATTTTGTAAAAAAAAATTGCTATCTCCAATATTTTTTGGGGGGACGACCAATGTAGAACGATATCGCACCCAAATATTAGAAGTTTTTGTAAATCAGTTACATGACGATGAACTACAGACGGGATATTTCCAGCAAGATGGAGCTCCACCTCATGTTTCTTACGCTACATTACAGTATCTCCGGCAGTTTTTTGGTGGCAGGTTAATCAGTAGAGATCGTTAGCCACCTCGTTTTCCCGACTTAACCCCATTGGACTTCTATCCTTTTGGTGATTTGAAAACCAAAGTTTTTAGAAATCGATCTCATACCTCAGAACAATTACAAGAAGCCATTGTGCAAGAAATAAACAACATAGATCAGCAAAAATTGCAAAAATATTTTCTAATGTAAAAAAAAAGAGTTAATTTGTGTTTGAATGCCAACGGTGGGCATTTTGAACAATTCTTATAAAATATTGTTAAATTAAATTTGAATATTTTCACTTATTGTTAAGACGAAATTCCAAGTTTATTGTGTATTAATTGTTTTAATTAAAAAGATAAAACTGTTGATTAAAATTCTTATTAACAATTAATATATATCTCAGTTATCCCTATTTGAGACGCCACTGATGAAGAATAAACAGGTTTACTGTATTTGTTACCAACATGATAATAATTTCTTATGGCGGTAAATTCACACTTGCCTCAATCATTTACAATCACACTGTATATATCAGGCGCCCTTCAACTTAAGGACAACCAGTTTTAGAACCACTGGCATAATAGATAACCATATTATAGGACTACACTCTTCCATGAAAATTTACCTGAACAACGTTATTTAGATTTCCTACAAAACATTTCAATGGGACTGTTGAAAGATCTAGAACTCAATGGACAACAAAAACTTTCGTGCTAACCTGATAACTGTCCTGCTTACTGCATTTGGATTATTAGAAATTACCTATAACTAAAAATGTAGAGTACAGGGTGTCCCAAATTGCTTGATTTTGGCAGTTTTCGCTATTTCCAGACCAGGTAGAGAAAAACTGACAAATGAGTATAGAGCTCGATTTTTATGAAACGTCGATAGGTGAAAACCGCATTTCGATATCTCTAACCGATTCCGAGATATCGTCAAAAATTGACAATTGACCGATTTCGAAAAAATGTCACAACTTTTTTATTTGTGAATATGTTTTCAAACGGTAAAAACTTTCTACAGGCACTTTTCAACGTAGAATAAGATACATGTATCAAATTTTTTTTTATTGCTCATCAGTTGTTTGATATCAAGGCCAACTTTGTTATTTCAAATAGAAACCATAGTTACCTTTGACTTCAAAAAATCGAAAAAAAAATAGGCTTTTCAAAAATATATATGTCGAGATATGTCTAGTCATCCTTGCTGTCAAAATAACATATTTCTCTTAAAAAATGGCATTTTGGTGACATTTTAACAGAGTTACCCATGGAAAACAAAAGTTTTTCTGTAAAATCAATAATTATAATTATGATGATTAAATAACAAACAATAAATTCAATGAGAAAGTAGCAGAGTAAAAGAAAGATTTAATTTTTTCACGAACTATTTAAATGAGTACGTAGCAACAAAACATTCACGGTTTGTATTACAAATAGTGTTCGAATTGTCCACATTGGATTGGAAGAGGAGTTGTACATTAATGGCTAACAGGAAGCTGCGATATCCACTAGACTTTTGGTTGACTAGCAGAGAAGTCCCGGTTCAAGTATTAGGTTTCTATTGGCTGGTGCAGATGGTTTCGTTAAGCCTATGCTTGTTGTTTGCGGTAATGCGTGTTCTTCTGCTACGATTTTATGTTGTTTAAGCGACTTCTTCCAAGGGTTACTTAATATCACAAAATCCTCTTGTCGGTTGAAATCCTGTTGGGGTTTTTCTATTAATATGACTTCCCTCATGAGGCGTGCTGTATCAGTGCGATGACGGGAGAGACAAGCATTGGCTTACCGAATTAATCGGCACCATTCAATAGAAACCCAGTACATTAACCTAAACTCTTCCGTCAATCAATCATGGCTAAGAGAAACCTATAGATATCGGATTGGCCGGTCCAGCATTCATTGCGCCTTGATAATAATGCTACCTGCAATGGTTGTCGAAACGTCAGCAGGAATCAGTTCAACGATAACGCGGTCTAAGGCCGAAGAGATGACTTCATTAAACACAAACCACGGAAGCCTGAAACTTCACATTATAATCTAATATTAGTTATATCTCAATTTCTACTTATTAGAAAATATAGTATATATATTATCATGATATTTTGGTTAGCCTTGTATTTTCCTTCTCTAGGTTATCTTTGTGTTAACTTTAGTTGGTTTGGTGTACAATGTTTGGCACATCGAAGTATGTGATCAAGGATGTTCATTCATTTTTTAAAAAGACGTAGGCGTAGATCGAATGAGATCGTTGAAGTGTTTCGATTGGCCAGACATGAGGGTTGTCAGGGAAATGAGTAAATATTTGGGTGAAAAAAAAATAAAGATGTAAACAGAAGCTGCGGACGTGAAAAACTGTTCACAGGAATCCGGGCTTGATAAGTAAATTCAAAATTAAGTTATAACAGTGTTAAGTTTAGAATGGAATATGTTTAGGTTGTTTGTAACTTTACTACTATTAAAAGTTGGAGTTTAAAGAAACTGGTAATCTTTTATTTGGAATGCATACAGATTTAATGACAGCGAAGTACGAAGGTGTGGAACTATAATTTATGAGCGACCAGTAACTGAGATAGACCCCTATGAAAGTTAGTCGGATGCAAGATTAAGTGATTACATGAAACAGAAGTTTAAGTTGAGTTAGAAAAGTACGCTGCTGTCCGTACACGATAATATATATATATATATATATATATATATATGTGTGTGTGTGTGTGTGTGTATAATTTATATATATATATATATATATATCATGTAATATTGTATACATTTGCAAAGGTCTAAGAAATATTGTTATTACTTGTAAGTAAGGATTGAATAAATAATAGATAAACTGCTTTTAAATACGTACGAGTAGGTGTACCCATGCAGAAAATTGATTATCCCGCTAAACCTACCCCAGATAGACATTTGTTACTTTTGTTTAAGGACACTTTAACAATGGAGGGCGAAGTAAGGGTTTCTTTGGTCAGGAAAAAAACGCATTCTCTTGCATTAAGGGTCCTTTCAGATGTGCTCTAAGGTTATGCTGACAAGCGGTGTATCTCGATTTGGACACAATCTGGAATTGCTTACTTAAAATAGATTCGCTAAACGCCCAATTACCAGTTTGAGCTTCACAACTGTACTTCATGCGAATGTTTCGAACTTCCTGCTAAACCAAACTCCTACATGCTTTTATGTTTTAGTTTTCTTATTCGGGCTTTGAAATTCATCTCGTGGTTAGCTTTCGTAATATAAACTTTATGACTGTTTTGCTTTCTTTGAGAAATATCACAGTTAGAAATAAACTTTTCCACTTATAAAATACGGAAGAAGCGAAATAAAGCAGAACGGGAACAGTGTTGAGGGCTGTTATATAAAAAATGCATACACATTGGGGGTTCAAAAGGAATATTCAGGGGGTTGTAAGTAACCATCCGTGAATAGGAACGGTGGGAACAAGGAAATGCCGTATGGTCCTCGTAGTGCATAAAAGAGAGTTGTTAAGGGGGAGATTTGATTATAGATTAGCGATTAAGTAAGTATCTTCACTGATTTTATTTTCATTTTTACCCCTCAATCAAAATATTATTATACAAGTTCCGATGGAACGAGGTATCCGTTTGCAAATGGTTGCGCGTAATAACCTTTAAAGTGAAAAAACGAATAAAATAGTGCTATTTCCATAATGAAATCCTGGTGAAAGGAACCCCATGTGTTTCTAATTGATAAGGTTTCTAAATGCAGTACTAATTCTACAAGAATCACGATAATACTTAAGCTGTTACGTAGTTATGTTACAAAAACTTGCCGCTGGAAAATTTTGAATTCAACAACCCACAATAATACCATCTAAATATTTTCAAATAGGACCTAACTAAACGCACAGAATAGGAAAGCTATACATTATATCCCTGCATACATTTTGCTTCTCACAGTCCGTGTAAATTGAATCAATGCATTTTTGTCCATTCTTCTTCCAGTGCATTATCTCTTACGAGAAGTAGCAATCTTCTCTTCTATGCCTGTGTTGCGCGATTAAAGTGCTACAGATATAGAGGACCTACAGCTTAACGTGGACTCCGTACCACGGGAAGCGTAAACACTTCTACTCCAAAGAAAATTTACTAGGCAGAATACCTCGCTGGTGTGCCATTGCCTTGCGAGAGAGAACGGTCGTTAAAAAGCCGATGTTCCGGTACTGGGAATTGAACCCAGGACCTTCAGCATAGAAGTCAAACGCGCTAACCTTTAGCCCCGCCTCCATTAGATGATATCTATTTATTTGAAAGTATATCACACATAAGGTTTTAAAACAGTTAGAAAATAGAACAATATACTGACGTTCGTGTTTGTGACATCAGCTGTGCGTCGTCGCGATAGCTTAGCATTAAACATTATTTTGTGTTCGCATGGCTTCACGTTGAATTTTTAATTATCCGTATTTGACAGGATGACAACATTTTATGTTTTATTGAATGCGAATATTTGTAGAGTTTGAACAAATCCAAATTAAACAGAATAATGCGGGCGAAATATAAAAATTTAATAGAGAAAACCTTCTTAGTCTATGTTTATTTTTAGTAGATTTTTTTATTATGTAAAATAATGGTATAAGGTAAGACTCACATGCTTAACCTTTATTCATCTGTGGAATGTTTCATTATCTAATAACTTCATGCATAACTCGATTAACTCTATTTAGCCGTATTCCAATATGTTGGATTTTAAAAATTCCGCTTGATGTAAAGTAAGTATTCTATTGCCCTGAAACAAAAATACACAAGGTTTCAAATCTTCCTGGTATAGAATGCATCAAGCTGTTCACACAAAACATGACTCTTACGCTAGGCTATTACGGCAGCGAACTACTTACGGCGCAAGCGCACATGTTGTACAATATGCTGACATTTTTAGCATCTCTATTATTATTATTAGATGTTAGAGCTTTGGCCTTTATATGCCTTCCGTCACTTCGACCCTTAGTGGTTCGTTTGTAACTTATGAGGCCTTTCTTTGTTAGAGAAGTTGTAGGCTGTTAATGAACCTTTTAATGTCTCTAGACTTCGAGTCCCTTATTTCGTTAGGTGTCATGGTTGCCTTTCCGAAAAATTTTTGTCTACGTCGACAGGCAGCATTGCATTCGCATAGAATGTGTTCTGCCGTTTCCGCTGCCTCGTTACATAAGCGGCAGATTTGGTCCTCAGCTCTACCAATCTTAAAAAGATGGTGTTTTAGCGTTGTTTGGCCTGTTAGTAGGCCAGTGATGGTTTTCAATTCCATCTTGCTGAGGAACAAAGCAAGTTTTGCTTTATTTTACGAAACAGTGATGAACTGTTTTGCCTGACGTCCTGGAATATTCTGCCAGTATGAGGATTTCTGTTGTTCCTCCCATAGTTTGACCGCCTGTTTTATGTGGCTTTTCTGTATTCCACAGCAAGGCTCAGGTCTAGTGAATGGCGTCGATGCTCCGCGTTTTGCGAGTTCGTCAGCCTTTTCGCTGCCTGGTACGCCCTCATGCCCTGGCACCCACCACAAGATAACGTGGTTTCTATTTGCCAGTTGTTTAAGGTTGTTCGGGCACTCCCAGGCTAGTTTCGACTCACAAATGGGGGCCTTTAAAGCCTTTATTGCTGCCTGGCTGTCTGAGAGGATGTCAATTGTTGCACCTTTATATCCCTTCCTTAGGTTTATCTTTGTGCAAAGGTTTATGACACAAACCTCAGCCTGGAAGATGGTAGTTACAGCACCGAGGGGTTCGGAAATGCGGCAACCGGGTCCGTAGACCCCCGCTCCAGTTCCTCCTCCTTTCATCTTCGAACCATCCCTATACCACTGGAGGGATCCTTTCTTAAAGGAAGGTCCTCCCGAGGACCACACTTCTCCGTGTGTGAGGCGTTAGTCCTAACATGGTCTCTATTGCTGCAGTTGGACAGGTGCTCATTGCACCTGTTATATTCAGACAGGCGAGACGTTGTATCTTCTCTAGCTGTAACTGAGTGGTGATCTGTTTTGTTTTTGGCCACCATACGACTGCTGCGTAGGTGACCATGGGTTTTATTATAGCCAAGTATGACCAATAGATCATTTCTGGTTTTAGCCCCCAGTTTCTTCCTACCAGCCTAGGGCATGCTAGGGATGCTAGAACTGCCTTCTTCTGCAGTTTATCAATGTGTGAGTTCCACGTCAGCTTCTGGTCAAGTGTAACTCCTAAGTATTTGACTTCATTACTGAAGTCTATAACCGCCCCTTCTAGTATGGGAGCTTTTTTGAGCATCTCTAAATACTTATGTAAATCCTATTTGTAATAACTTGTCAAACAGGTAGGTCCACTAGAAAACGTTTTAATAGGCACCATCTTAAATTGACATAACCAATTTTTATAAGATATACATACACGGTATAGTTTAATTATATAAATTCGAAATGATATATTATCTAATGGTGCCATTCCGCGTTATAAACTCATTAGTCTGACTCTCCTGCGTCTAATTTCCTTTTCTAGAGGTGCTCCATGCCAGCACTACGTAAAAGCTAAAATGCAATGGATCGAATATATTGTTACTAAGAGTTATGCAAAAATTTTAAAGATGAGAGAAGAGATATTGGGCAAACTATAGTCAAATTTTCTTAAGGAATCGTGGAGTTGCCAAAGGCAGCTCGATGATTCCCATCCCACCCAGCATATCTCGGCTCAGCACATTTCGTGCTATACACGGGTCTAACATGTCCTACCCTTGCAAAACTCCATGCCCCAACTATAACCAAGACACCCAGGGAAAGCGCAGTGCTCAGAATTCGAATCTGAGCGACTTTCATATAATAACTATGTCAAGCGCCTCAACCACTACTCTACTGCAGTCCTCAGTCACCATTTAAGGAATATTATTTTTGGAAATGGCGTTTTACTATAAATTCATGTCGAAGATGCAATAGAGCGGAAACCTACGGCTTAATGTTGACTTTCAATTACGGAATTGTATCTACAGATATATTATACTAGGACATTTTGGATGTTTGTATTAAATCCAATTTTTGAAAAATCTACTTACCAATCGAGAATTGAAAGTAGGCCTTTTTTAATAGTCATTTTTCTTTGTTATTTGCATACAAAATAATTATTATTTTATTTAACTTTAATCGGTAGATCGTTTGCCGAACTTGGAGTATTGCAAATACAAATAACAGAGTATGACCAAACCAAAGAGTCATTAATAACGTATGTACTGTTGGACAAAAACGTTAATTGAATCGCATCTCCCAAGATAATTGGTTTGTCCATTCAAGTCTAGTTTAATTTGATTATCTGCTCAAGCAGGTGCAGAGCATTAACAATAATTTAAAAAATATGGGTATAATATATTCGTGAGAAACAACAGTAAATGTGTTCACAGTAGATGCGTTGCTATATAACTGTGATAAAATATATACTACTTAATAACCACTAAATCGTGTTTAGCTAAACGAGATCTTAAATATAGCAATAATGCTAGCTTCCATACAGAGTATATTTTATCGCTGACGTGAAATATAGCAATTTTCTATTTATGTTTTCAATATTCTAACCAAATACATATTTAAAAAAAAGTATCTGTCATATATCGGCATTTCAGGAAAGGACACATTTGAAAGAAGGAATAATATATGCCAATTTAAACATTTAAGAAAGTGATTTAGAAATATACAAAAAAATATTGTCAGGAACAATTTCTGCTAAGCATTTAAATTGAAATTGTGACCACGACAAATCGGATTTTCTCTTCCGTTTGCCAATATGATGACTACTACGTTGTTAATTTCGTAATATCCTTAGCCTTCTTAGAGGTATTTTTGAAACTGGTCGTAATTTAGTTTTGGTAGAAGCTTTGGAAAATATGGCAAACAACGGTAATTTTCGCTTTTTCCATACTACAGTTAAAGAAAAAGACGTTGACAGATAACAACGAGAAAATGTTAGTAGTTCAAACCAAGGTACATAAAATATATAAGGTGTATAAAATATTTTTAAGTATATAGTCGAATTCCCGAGTTGGATAGTAGCCAAAAAAAATCACTATATAGAATTCATGTTTAGGTACGAAAATAATCACATATATTTAATAGTCGGCAACATTTTACACGATATTTTGATTACAAAACTGAATTACACACAACCTCCTTCGTTTGCGGCTCGACTCATGTTCCTCGGTCTGTCTTATTGCCATTTCGCGATAGAGTTTTTACCTTTCGGGAGGTCTTGGGTTCGAATCCCCAGGCCGTCTGTCCTGACTCAGGTTTTTCGTGGTTTTCCTGGGTCATACAGGTAAATGCTGGGACAGTATCATCCACGAAATTCTATTATCAAATTTTCCTGATTTTTCCTATCTTTACACCCCCATTATTGACTGAAGAAGGGCTTAGGGTTCTGGTGCGGAACCCGACTAACCCCTCTAGTGGCCTTTTCCTTTCCTCTTCGCGGCACACTGTTGGTGCCAATACCAAACTTTGCATAGATATCTTTTTGTTTGACGCCCTTATCGATGTCTTCCAATACCTTTAACTTGTCTTCAATGCTCAGACATTATCGTATTGCCATTTATAAAGAACTCCTTAGTTCAACACCAAAGATAGTAAATAACAAATACATGTACAGTGGTAGATGAACTTTACATTAAGGGATGTGAAAACCAAAGATTATTCTAAGTGCATCATTAGAATCTTGTCCATCAGCTATATGAAGGCAATAACAACTTCTACGAAATTCTTGGACATTTCATAATCCCCTTAAAACTTTATCTGTACACATGGGCAATACCGTAAAAGTTTGAAAGAATTATGTCACAATATGGAGCCTTCATATCATAATTTTTATATGTAATTAGTCTGAAGGTCAAGATCCTCCCAAGAATATCTTTATACTTTATACTTCAGAAAATATCATTAAATGGGGGTTTACTATATGGTAGTTCAACTGTATTTCTTGAAACATTCGTTCACTCATAGGGCAGATTGTTCTTCAAAAACTGGTTATGTCGTTTATCGCCTGCGTTTTTCATTCGTACAAACAATGCAAGGTTTCGTTGCTTGTAATTTTTTTCAATGAATGAAAATATGTCTTCCATATAATTATATATTATAGGATTTGTGGATTTATTGTTGTTCACCCTGGGCGTTTTGTATCCAACCAAATGGGCTATGCAAGTTTTCCTTATTTTCAATGTTCTTATATGTGAGTAAGTTCCTTTTCCATATAAAAAAATGGATATTATGAATACATCTCTATAATATGTAGAAATACTATGTAAGCCACCTAATTGTTTTTAGCATAGCGAAATATGATAGTAACGTTTGATCCGCTTTGGCAACGCCGGATATTGCGTTATTATAGTCTTTGGTTTCATTGAAATTTGGCCAATCCTATTTCGCACTTCAACAAATTGCGTTTTGTTCATATTTGATATAGATAGAACTTCTCTTTTATCTTTCTACTTGTATAGAAGACCTGATTCATGTCCGCTCCTTGCAATTTTATATCTTGTTAGTTTTAGTCTCTTTCAGTTACAAAACCTTTCGAACTTCTTTCCCTATTGAATGGGAAGATCATCCTAGCAGTAAGTTCCTTCCTTAGCACGACAGAGTTATTAAAGTTATCTGTGCATAGCATGTAGCATTTGTCCAAGCCAGTAATTCAAAAATTATTTGCCACAATACATTTTGATTCCCAGCTTCATCCCATTTGAGTCGCACACCTCGTAAAATTTTACACCGTACTTGTGTTTCTTGTTTTTGATGTACTGCCGGAAAAAGTATACTACGCCGCGGCACAACGATCTCGTATATACACAAACTTGTGCCTGGAACATATTTCTCACACACTACTTTATGGAAATGGTTTAATAATTGTCTAATTTTGTAGAGCCCGTGCTTATGGAAAATTATCAGTATAATGTAGGAAATCTAAAATCAATCGAAATCGTCTGTGGGTCATAATTGAACTCCAAAATAACACTTTATATATAATATGGAAGTCTCCAAGGATCTCAAATGTAGCAACAAACGAAGAAATATTTTCATTTCTCCAGTGTCAACATCTTTTCAATATGTTAATCGCGAGGATGCTCTCACTGTCCCCCCTGCTTTTTATTTTTTGATTAGCATACAGGTTGGTCTGCACGACAAGAATATTCAAAAATTCCTCCGTGAAAAATATTGCACAAAATCTTTAATGATCAAATTTAGGGAGTCGAATTGCAAGCCACAATCCTCTTGAAAATTAAATCGATGTAGCTCTTGCTCAGTTTGACATAAAGAAATGATGGTTAGTAGTTGTACGTTGCTGCTGAATGTCTTCGTGTTCATTATCTTCGGGTTCACTTTCCGAAATATCGTCATTTTTATGTGAATCTGTATCTGGCGGATGATAATTTCGGGCGGCATCTCAAAAGTGCACTTGAAAGTCTCTTGAATCTGATTATCTCATATTCGTATAATTTTCTAATTTTCTTCTTGTTTAATTTTTTTATTTTTCACGTCATAATTAAAAGTAGTTTGTAGACAAATTCCTACGTTTTGATATTTTAACCGAAATGTTCATTTTGAAGTTCTAGGCAGCCAACAATTTTTTTTAAAGTCTGTTTACAAATAAGTTGAAATTTAATAATATATCTATATTAAGTTCATCTTTAACACCAGTTTTTGGAAAAATCCCGATTTGAAGAGGGGAATTGCTCGTTAGTAGCATTTCTCTCGTTAAAGCTTACCTACAGTTTTGAATTTAGGATAATATAGAGTCCTTATACAAAGCAGGTGGTCTTCTACGACGTCTTTAGCTTTAAAATTAAGAGCGATACTAATTTCTATACAAATTCTTTTAAGATTTGTAATAAATAAAGTGAATACATGACCTTAAATGCGGCTAGCTATCTCTAGATTGGAGTTTCTACGTCATATCTACGAAGTAATCATATACATTTACGAATTTCTTCACAATATGAATATATTGTCAGAAGGCAGCACATAATAAATAAGTTCTATTTGTACACCAAGCTTAATGCTACTAGATTATAATAGTTTATATAAATTTTTGTTAATATTTATTGCAACAATGTTATAACGTAAAAAAAAACGGTATGGTAACTAAGTGCACGGTTTGGTGCGACCCGTTTGTCACGGCCGATTTGGTGCGACCGATTTGGCGCGTACGGGGTGGTGTAGACCTGGTTTGTCGCAAACTTGTTTGGGTGCAGAGGCGGTTGGGCTTAGAACCGTTTGGGCGCAGACGTAGTTGGCCGCAGATCTGGCTGGGCGCAAGTACGTATGGGCTCAAACATATGGAAGTTTAAAAAATTAAAAATCAGTCGCAAAGAGTGATGCATTTGTTTGAGTTTTAAGTGATATATTTGCATTTGTGTGAATTTAGGTTTTCGGAATAGGCATTTTATACAATAATTAGTACACAGTAAAATAATTTACTTTAATATTAGTAAATACTGCTAAGTGGGCGTCGAACTATTTAATCTTGTCACAACAAAGAAATTGTACACTCTTGGAGAAAGGGAAACTAACAAAAAAAAAATACACACGACATAATGCGGATGAAAACACTACTAAAAAATGTTTATTTATTTTTCCTTTAAAAAATATCTACCAAGGTGTCAGTTATTTTATTGACATACACCATATTTTTAGGTAAGCTAATAGTAAATTTTTGATTAAAAAACGTAAGTACAACAAAACTGTTGCATAAAAATCTGTGAGAATGCTTATTTCTGAACGTGTAGTGAAGATTATTTTAATAAATTAGTTGTTATATGGACTTTTTATAAAATATACCATTTTATTATATGTTTGCGGCCAAATGTCCCTGCGCCCAGCAGTCGCGGCGTTCAACCGTCTCTGCACCCAAACGGGTCTACGCCAAACTGGCCGCACCAAAACGTCCTAGACCGGTATGCTACGTGTAATCGTGTAGAGTGCAATTTTTTAAATCTATTCAGAATCGTTCTACCCATAATTTTTTGTTTACGTGATATATTGTTATTGTTTTACACCAAGCAGAAATTTCAACGCAGTAATAGCTAGACTCATGAAGGTTTATTTATTAAAAACCTGTATGTAATCTCTCAAGGCTTATTAAACAACTCAAGTGCCGACTTGAATTAGGAGCAAAAGCCTTTAAGAAACTTACAAGATGATCTTTACCTTCTCATATGGTATGCTATGAATTTAAAAGTAAATGTGTGCAGTCAACAAATAATTGTAGCAACTGAACTACACTGTGATATATATTAAATAATTGTAGCAAATGTCATAAGTTAAATTCGGACCAACATGTTGTCTTCCATAATTATTGTCAATCAACCAACCCACGCCTGACAACAATCTAGGAAGCTAATATTGATTAAAACAATCAAATTATAAATTCTTTCGCCAAATTTTGTGTATAACAATAACAATAATTATCCAAAAACACTAAAAAACAATATGAAACTCCTGGCGGTTTGCGGCATCATAATGATATTCCAAAGTAGAAAACAATCTTGAATTTAGATACTTTTCACTTTCTATATGTTTTAATCTTCTGGCTGTATATAAAAGACTAAAACGCAGTAACAAAATGTCTCGGTTGTTTTTCTGGTCTGAAATATAGCCGTAAGTACTACATGTTGTCAATAACGCTTTGCTTTTCTTAACTAATACTGTTTACTAGATTAGCTATAAATAATTTCCAGAAGCCAAATGCCAACACTTTCTGCACATAATTATACGGTTAAAGTTATTTATATGCGGCTCTCTGATAAACACAGCTTCTGATCAGAACAGGAAACTAGTTGAAATACGTATGTAAATGTATGGATTAATGAATAAAAGAATTTTGCGTTAAATATGTTAGGAATTTTACAGAAACGTGCTTTGATGTTTGTGCAGTAATTATGGTATCCTGCGAAGAGTAAAGAATTTACGTATAGAATGAAATAACCTCAGTTTAATGTGTAAACGGGATAGTTTATACATATAATCAATTAGTTCACTAGACACAGTGTATATTTCGGAAAAAAACGGAATCTGTTTTAAAAAGTCTGGTAATTTAACAAGATACTATTAATTAAATATTTTATTAATGTTTCTAAAGAACAGTACTTTTCCATTAAACTGAAAATGTGCGACCGATAGTCCGACAGTGTTACCACACATATTTATATAGACTATTCATAAATATCATGTATCCAAATATACTTAACAGCTGGTTATTTACAGGATGTTCATTATACAACTATTAACATTTTATATTATAGAAGATGCTATATAAGTTCTTAAATAATGTGAGGTTATGTGCGTGTTTTGACCAATTGATTGGTTTAAATTTTGTTCTTGGGGAGTACATCAAGAGTATAACAACATGCTCCACCCTTTAGCTCAACCTATATACAATATATAACATGTTGTATATAATAGTTTGACTTTTCTATGTACCACTCCCAGCACTGTTAATCATAGATATAAATAGAAGGCAACGTTTTCAGTTCTTCAAAAATGTAAATGAAATATGTTATGTTAGGGTCGACCTTACTGGGGGGGCGAATGAAAACATATTAAATTATAATTATAAGTATCTAAGGTTGCAGCGCTTCAAACAGTGGCGCTGCGATCAGAACTCACTGGCGGCAACAGGCAGGTGACATGCGACACATAATGAAACACAGTTTTACTGATCTGTCAATAAATATTGGGCGGTTGTACTCATCGGGGATCCTACAGCCCCCTAGCCGTGCACCAATCCTCCAGAGTGAACCAGACAATTGGAATATATCCAGTTATACACTCTTTTATTCACAAGAGTTGTGGGGGGAAGGTAAACCTCTCAGCCCCACATGCGAAAGGGAGAATATAACCAGTGACCAATCTCCCGCGTAAAAGTCAGTCGATGCGATCCTGACATTGATGTTATATTCATAATAATAATAATAATTCGACGTAGATGCATTTTCGATGCCACCTCTGCCAACTGACTGCCTCCCGAATGATTGCTAGATAAATAATGATGCCACACACATTATCTGCTCATATAGCTACTTATATTCTCTACGCTACTGTTTCCAACAACTACTTACATAGACACACCAATCTTGTATAATAACAATCACAGGACTCAGTGCTTGTAAATCACTTATAATATCAAGTAGATATTGCCTAACCATTTGGGTAAACCGTAGATACATAATATAACACTTCATGGGATATACCCCATAAGCTCGCCAGCGATGCCACTGTTTATATTAGCGATTATTGCCATTAAAACATACTTTTATATACAATCACACACATGGTTACACTAATATCGTACTTTGCCTCTGCTTAGAGGACAATCGCATCGTAATCAGGTAGTAGGTACGCAAACGCTATTAATTAGTTATTACGCCAAAAATACGCGAACTTACGCCCAGCTACTAAAAACACTGCCATAGGTAGACCACCGTTTGTGACCGTTCTTAACACTCCGCTACCTTTTGTTTATCCTTCAAATTCCAAGAAACACTTGCCTGCCCGGGCTCTCGTTCAAACCTTTTGAATCCTTACCGGATGTTATTGAAAGCCAAGAAAAGCTGCGTATACTTTTGCAAATATTTATTTTTTGAGCGTACGTTTAAATAATATTTACAGTAAGAAAAAAACAACTGGCTAATAGTTATTGCATGGCATCATTAGTAGTTTCCTGTTGCTATCAACTATTGCTAGTAGGAAGTTGTAATATAAAATAATTTTAAATATAATACATATAATTTCTATTCTACAAAATTCAGCTTCTGTAGAAGTTGTATTTATCATCAAAGACTTTAATGTTGTATTTCTATAAGGATTGCTTTCATCAAGTGATTTGCTCTTATAAAAACAAAAATAAACCAAAGTTCGTTAAACTAATGCAGTTTCGTTGAACTAACAACTAAAATTATTATTTCTGTTTCAGGTACGTAAAGGAATTGAGAGAAAAAAGTGCATGTTGGCATACCCCGATGCAACAGCAATAACTTAACGTGAGTTTATAGCATGCAATCCAAACATTTACTCCAGAATGGCATGCAGTTGTTAAAGTGGGCGATACTCATTTATTATTTTCTTAGCTAGTTTTCTTAAACAGGCCTTACAATACAAATTGAATAACAATGTTTTAAGTTTATAATGTAGTGTTTAACGGACGTGTTAAATTACCCTATCGCATGAGCACGGTTTAAAGAACAAGTTTAAATAGTGCATATAGCCGATCGTTTAAAGCCAGTCATTTCAATATCTTACTAGATACACAGATACACATATGTATGATTCAAATATTTTGGCTATTGTTGTTTCGATAAATTTCGACTAGTCCTAAATGTTTTAAATACTACTATTGCTAATTTTACCAGGTCAATAAGTCTATTTCTTGCAAAATCCTCTAATCAAAATAGTAGAAATCTCTCTCTTAAAACATAACTTAAAACTTATCATATCATTATAATTGAATTTTAAAGATTGATTGAATAAATAATTTTACGAAGGTAACAGAAAAAAAGTACTTGAAAAAAGTAGATTAATACAAGGAAGAAAAAGATATATTGACATTCTATGAAACATTTTTGGTATTCAATAATTCGGTTTCTCCTTGGATTATGGGCATAACGTTTCATTTGTGTAAAGCAAACTGCTTTAGAAATTAATGTTTTAGACCATACAACGCTGTAAGTACTACTTAAAAATGTTATCCTAACGTGTTCTTTATAGGATTAATTCCATCTATATTATACATTTAGATCGATATAATTTCAAACCTTATTCAAATTAGATCATCATGAAGGTATTAGTCGATGTCTCTACTTCGTGCTATTTAAGTTTTGTTATAGCTCACTTTAAACTGTAGTGAACGACATCTAAATCTATTAATATCGACACTTGCTCTTAAGGTGTAATACGTGAAACGGGGAATATCTAGATACAGTCAAACTCCCATGTAGCGATGTTGGAAAGTACCCAAAAAGAAAATCACTATATAGAAACTTCACTATAGAGAATTCATGTTTAAATACGAAATTAATTTCATATGTTTGATAGTTGGTAACATTTCAAGAGATATTTAAATTATAAAACTGAATAACACACAACCGAACTTAATTTCCATCCTAATTAAGTTTGTCGTATTGTTTTAATACCTTTCCGCTGTTTTATTACTATTACTGACACATCGTGTGCAGCTATACCAAATCTTCATTGGCAAATTGGCATCCTTACCAACGTATTAGTAATGCTTGTCGTAGGTGGAGAGGAGAAATCCTAATCGGTTGGTTTTTACGAAGAATAAACGTTATATTCAAGACTTAACATTTACTATTTACGAGGTCGGACAAATATGAAACGGGATTGGCACTACTGCCGACACTATAAGAAACTGACTGTTTCGAAATCATATCCAAATTGGCATGAAGGTCGGCAGGACCTTTACGATGATCAGAAGCCGGGTCGTCCGATCACTACGAGAAACCCCGTAACGATCGAAAAAGTCCGACAACTTGTGGCGGCTGATCGACGACTGACACTGAGAATGATGGAGCAGGAGCTGAGTATCAGCCGTGAAACCATTAGAACTATTTTGGAGAAGGATTTGAAGAAAAGGAAGGTCTGTGCCAAATTTGTCCCGAACAATTTGACCGCTGAGCAAAAAGCGCATCGAGTGGACACCTCCCGTGACTTTATTGCAACAGCCAACAGTGACCCAAATATTCTGTATTCAATTGTTACTGGTGACGAGTCATGGTGCTTCCAGTACGATCCAGAAAGCAAGAGACAAAGCATGGAATGGCGATCGAAGACGTCTCCCAGGCCAAAGAAATTCCGTCACCAAAAATCGAAACTGAAGACCATGCTGACCACTTTCTTCGACAGTCAAGGCATCATTCACAAAGAATTTGTGCCACCGGGAATCACCGTCACTACTAAAAGGGTGTCATGACGCATTTACTAAAACGCATTCGACGTGTGCCACCGCATTTGGCAGCGTCCGGCAAGTAGCACCTTTTACACGACAATGTCGTTGTTGTTTGTTTTGGAACTAATGTGTTAGTTAATGTATTGTTATCTTAAAATTCTATGTTAGGAAAATTACATAAGTCTAAATACATTAAATAATTAATCTGCATATTTTATACATATACAAGTGTAACAATAACTAATCTAAATATGTATACGGATATAACATATTCCAACACCTTTATCTTGTCTTCAGTAGTTAATCAAACATTTTTGTGTTTCTATTTATACAGAATCGCTTAGTTCCACACCAAGGTGGCAACTAACAAATGCATGTACATTGATAGATGAATTGCACATTAAGATATATATATAAACCAAATATTATTCCAACTGCATCATAAAAATTCTGTCCATTAGCTGCACGAAGGTAGAATTTCTATGAAGTTTGCGAACATTTTATAAACCGCTTACAAACTTAAATTTATGCTTGACTAAGAACATAAAAGTTTCTTGGAAAACCCAAAATAAGGGATAGTTTCTCATAATTCGCTCAAAATTTTACCTGGAAACCTGAGTAGTATCGTAAAAGAAAGAAAAACATCACTATATAGAGGCTATACATTATAATATAGAGGTACATTTATATGTAATTGCCTCTCAAGGTCAGAATTCTCTCAAGAAAATCATTATATAGAAAAACTCACTGAATGGGAGTTCGAGTGTATTTTTAAAATTATCTACTTTCATGTGTTTGTTCGACAATTCTTTAAGATTGCACCTTAGTTAAAGAACAGTT
Organism: Limonius californicus; assembly: GCA_014611495.1. Classification (NCBI taxonomy): domain Eukaryota; kingdom Metazoa; phylum Arthropoda; class Insecta; order Coleoptera; family Elateridae; genus Limonius; species Limonius californicus. The sequence goes on from JABXWE010001760.1 coordinate 33,052, forward strand.
TGTTGTAATTTTATTGAATTTACTACTGTAGGAGTAGTATAGCTATACGACTCGTATAGGTGGCATACAGTACTGCTTATTTGACCCTTTAGTAACAACAAATAGATAGCAGCCAGAGTATTTTTCCAATTAATTTTATTTCAGGTGTCATTCTATTATTGGGTGCTGGTATAATTTCCCTTAGTTGGAAATTATACTTCTTGCATAAGGACGTACCTTTTTCTCCTGATACATACACCTGGTTTATTTCTTTAGTTCGTCATAGGCTTTTCGAAATCCATCAATAATAAGTATGCACAGTACGAATTCCAGTGCTTAGATTATATCATCCAACGTTGATCATCCACCAGAAAACTTTGGAGTGAAACCGCTCAAAATTGTCAATGTTTCTTCTATATGGATATCGATTCCTAGAGCTGGATTCTGTAAGGCTGTATTGATTTCGGGGCTACATTTTATGCTAGCATTTTGTTGCTACGATCGGTATTGAAGCATTCAGTTGTGTTTGATAAATTTTAAACAAATTTCGCCATTTTCCTAAATTGTGCATATTCCACATGAGCTGTTTATCAAAATACTAACTATTTGATTTGGCATGATTACAGCAATGCCCCATTATAATAATTAGCAGCGAAGATGTTAACCTTTAGTAAAGGTTGCATGCTCTGATTTAAACTTATAAACCCTTTGTGCAAATTCGACGGCCACTTGCTCGAAGTGTTTCTTCGTATGTGCTGCTACAACTGATTGTGAATACGTTGATGAAATGGCTATGACATACGATTATGTTGCAATTATTGTCAAGCTCTCAGTCAGTAAATCCCTAGTATAGAGTAGATACACGTCCGAAGACGATGTTCTGTTATCAGCCAACCTCTACATGAACAATTTTTTATTCGTGTTTAACTAGACTATAGGATGCGTAATACATGCGGTAGAGCCTGTAGTACTTCCAATAGTAATTCATTATGCCACACCTTGTCAATAGTTTGACTACGACTGCAACCGAATAATAGCATTTATTTCTAAAGCTATATTTATTAATTCTGTTGATTTGTGGATTGTTCTGTACCACCATCGAATTGTTTCTTCTAAAACCCAACTGCTCTTCCCAAAACAGTTTGTACGTCTATTAACGTTTTTGAGAGTAGATATAGATATAGTAAAGCAAAAAGTAAACTAATCTGTCTGTAATAATAGTTTTCATTGTTGGAAAATTTACTACATTTTTTATCAATATGATTTGGAACATTTTCAATCGATTCAGCCGTCTGCATGCATCGACTCTCCATTTATTGCCACTTATTCTTCAGTTGATTCTTGTAATTGAACGGAGTGAGGTACATTCACAATGAGTTAAGCAGATACTTTGGGTTTTCCAAGTCGATATCTCACACGAACAATTTTCTTTTGTAACGATGACATTTTTACAGAATGGTCTGTGGTGGTAGTTTTCCAAGTCGATATCTCACATGAACAATTTTCTTTTGTAACAATGACATTTTCACAGAATGGTCTGTGGCGGTAGTTGATCATCATGTTTCTCAATATTCAGTAAAATAATATATCAATTCTGTTAATTCTCTTGTGCATGACGGAACTGTCTTTTTCTTTATTACCATTACGGGTTTAAACATAGCTTTTGGACTAATTTTTATACATCTGTATAAATTTAGTACTTCTACTGCAATGGCCTTTTTGATATGCATGGTATTTCTAAATGTTATCTATTTTGAATTATATGATGAAAGTATTCTCAATTATTTTTGGGGTTATATAACGTGTATGCCTTCTTTTAATTTATGATGGGTGCACTTACAAAGTCTAATAGTTATATAAATACTTTCAATGAAATCTTGGGCGGATTACTATGAACATAATTGACAAGCATTAGAAAAGTTCTTTCGTGATAATCAGGTGTCAGTAGAATGTTTCGTACTCTAATCAAATGGATTGCTGATTTGCCAGGACGATAGATACATAGGTATACAGATAATACTATATCGTAATAGAAAGGTGCTTTCCAATCTTTTAGTAGATAAAAATAAAGTTCAAGAAGTACAATTTTATTGGCACTACATATAGCTTGTAAGAGGTATTTTTTTTAATGGTATACACATTTAGTTACACAGGTTATTTATAACAATCATTTGTGAGTCACTCACAGATTCGCGAGTTCCCATTTCAATCGTATTTTTGAGGGTTAATTAGTGCTACATGTGTATATAAAACAGCGCCTGCTATTTTGCTGTTTTGTTAATAGCCTTTTACTACTCGCGGTTATTTGGGATTACATTGGCATTTGTCGGCCTTAATTTGAGCTTAAATACTTTCATTTTATTTTTGATCCCAGCTTGGGATTACTTTTAAATATTATTAATACTCACTTTGATGAAATGCTATTAAACCAGGTTTTCTGAAAATGTTCAATTTTATGCCTGTTCCCTCAAAATAGGAATAGCTAATCGTTATAAACATTGAATGGTGTAATAATATTCAACAACAACCTACTGAGGGGATGAAAATATTGTTATTTAGTGTTCTTTAAAATCGCACCAAATGTGCCTTATTTATCATCTCACTCATTGCCCCTTTTATTATTGTTTTTTGCATTAGAGTTTGTATCGTTGCACAGAATTTTATACTTACTATTACTAGTGCTACTGCTGTAATGGAAATTCTAAAAATACGTTCGTTTTAATAATATACCAAATAAGAAAAGTTTTGTGTAGAATCTAGTTTATATATTGCTTAGCACTACATGACTTGTACACCCATGGCTTGCTTTTTTATTATCTTCCTTCGTTTCTTGTCTGTAGCCACCCATTTCCAGTCCCTTACGTTTAATTTGCTAAGATCTGCTTTCACCTATTCCAGCCCTCTGCTCCTGGATCCACTTTACCGTCTCTTCTTATCCCTGACCACTCTCATACCTATTTAGAACCCATAAGTCATTTCCGTACGTCACTACCTATGGGATATCAGTCGTATATAGACGTAACTTTTCTCGGCGTGATAGGTTACTGGTCTTACATAAATATTACACAAATTAACCTTCCTTAACTGGAATGCCAACGGTTTAAAGAACCAAGGCTCAGTATTCATTGCTTTCCAGGCCAGGTATGACATAGAAATTGCTTGTATCAGCGAAACTCAGTTATACAGAAACCTTCAAGATACTTGCGTCTGGTGGAGGAGTAGCAAAAAAGAAGATAAGCTTAATGTCCCATCATTTACCACTATTTGACTGCCTTGTAACTACAGCTGCCATATTAAAATTGAATAACAATAACCAGATAAAAAAAGTGCCTATAAACAACCCAATAAAAAATACAAGAGAATGACTTTATTAATATCGTCAATGATCATCACCCCACCTTGCTCATTGTCGACCTTAACTGCAAAAACACTATATGGGATTGTCGTGAAAATAATCCAAATCGTACAAAGCTTCACAACATTGTCTCACAGCATGCAATACAACTTTCACCGCCTCCTGAAAATACATATGTGCCCAACCGACAAGTCTATCAGCCATACATGATAATGATGATGATTTGAAAGAGCGAGATCTAGGACGCGGTTTTCCAAGCATCGCTATGTACTTAGGCCACATTTGGCCCATTGTACATCCTAACTAAAAATTTTGCTTATCTGGAGTAATTCCAACTCCAGTAGTATACATACTCGTCATCGTACTATACAAACATTTTACCGGTTCTATAAATCAAGCAGTACTCTCTGAAACCTGGGATAATTAGGCCGACATCAGCTCGCGAAATAAAAAAATTAATAATGCAGCTACTTACAAGGAAAACACCGGGACATGATTATATTATATTCCAAATATTGCGCTAAAACCTCCAACACCAGAAGCACTTGCCTTTATAGCAACCACCTTAAACACATGCACTAGATTAGGATATTTCCCAGAAATCTGGGAAGAAGCACACATGTTGCTGTTTATTAAACCAGATGTATTGTGTACTATTTCAAAAATATTTGAGCAAATCGTATGTAAACGATTAAATGATGCCTTAACCGAAATTAATATCATTCCTAAGTTCCAGTTTGGTTTTACTAAATATCCTACCTCACATGATCTGATAGGGCTATCTGAAATTATAGAAAAAGGTTTTGAAAATAAGAAGCACATTAGTGTTGTTAGATTTTTCACGGGCTTTCAAAAAAGTCTGAATCACAGCACTCTTATACAAGTTACTGCAACTGCAAACACCAACTTATTTAGTGCTTCCTTAGTTGCTTCCTTTCTAACCAAGACAACCTATGCTATGAAAATCAATGGCTAACTGTCAGTTAAAAGAGAAATCGAGGCAAAAGTTCCACAGGGTTCCATACTAGGTCCTGTCCTATTTAATATTTATGTAAGTGACATCGCCGAATTACTTGATACTTATCTAGCAATATTTGCTGATACGGCAGTAATTGCTCAACATAGTATTATCATTGAAGGAGCAACACAACTTCAAGAAGCTGTCAACGGAATTGCTAACTGGTGTAATAAATGGTACCTTCAATTAAATCCACAAAAATGCGAATCAAAGAGTTTCACATTACGTCGTCCCACTTACCCACCAAAATTAAAAATTAATAATTATGAAATAGACTAGACCCTCAACAGAGCTGTAAGATATATCCTCCAGCTGGATAAAAGATTCGCGTGGGGAATACACATTAACAAGAAATTAAATGAATGTCACACAAGAATAATACAGCTGTATCCAATCGTTAACTCATTAACATGAGACTGGTAGCGTAGCGTTCGATCTGGCAACACTGGGTACGCGGGAGTGGAAGGGGCGGCAAGGAAACATGTGGTACGCCCTCGTGCGTTCTGGAAATGAGTGAGATCAGTTTCTAACAATAGTGTGCTATCAGGTTTTGCTTGAGACTTGGGCACAGTGCAAGGGAGACTTCCAAAACTTTGGCAATCCAACGGAGACAGTGTTTTGTCAAGGGCCCAGGTTTTTTTGGTGGTTTAAGGCATTTTCAGAAGGAAGAAAGTCGAGAGCCAGGGAATCATAAACAGTTTGTGCCTGAAGACCAAATGGTTAAGCAACAGTTTTACAGAGAGGTTCTTGAAAGACTTCGAAAAAGGGTAATGCGCGTGAGACTAAACATCAAGAACAACTGGGTGTTGCATCACGATAATGCGCCTTGTCCCACAGCAATTTGAATAAACGATTTTTCCTCCTTATTCGCCCGACTTGAGCCCTTGTGACTTGTTCCTCTTAACGAGACTAAAAAATCACCTCAAGGGACGTCATTTTGGGACACTGGATATCATTCAAACGGCTGTAACCGGCCAGCTGAAGGCTATTTCAGTGTCCAAGTTCCAGCACTGATATGAGGAGTGGAAGAACCGTCACCAGCGCTGTGTCACTTCTAGAATCGGATTTCGATTCTAGAATCGAGAATCGGTTTTAACGACGCTTCAGAACCGATTCTTAAAGCTAAAGAACCGATTCCGATTCTAGACTCGGAATCGTTTGACAGCACTACTGATTATGACTGCGAAAGCTTAACGACCCGCATACAACGACACCTCGGGGAACCAGAACAGGAGCCTGATATCAATAAAGGGGCTTCATTTAAGACAGACCTGAGATTTTTGGGGGAACCAAGACTCCTGATTTGAAGCTGAGAAAAAATATGCAATAGATTTGTAAGACGCGGCAGTTACTTTGAAGGAGACAATGCTGAATTGTGATTTTATTCGAATTAAAAAATTGAAAAATTCAGTCTCGTTACTTAATTTACAACCTTGTACGATCCTGCACTCTGGTTCGCTTTAGCTAAACCGCGCTTATTTCCACACTCTCTCTACCTTTATTTAAAATTTTTAAGGAGCAAAACTCCTTTATTTCTTCAAATGTATATGTTTTCCTATCTTCTGGGAGGAACCGGGCGTTTTAGCGGCGACCCGGTTTGGCGCAGACTCGTTTGAGCGCAGGGACGGTTAGGCGTAGAACCGTTTGGGCGCAGACCCGGTTGGACACAAACATATATTAAAATTTAAAATATAAAAATAAGTGGTGATAAATAATCAATTTGTTTCAGTTTTCAGTAGTATATTTGTATTTGTGTGATTTTAAGTTTTTGGAATTGGTATTTTCAAGAAATGTTAGAATATACCAGTAAAATAATTAACTTAAGGATTAGAAAGTACTGCTAAGCGAGCGTTAAGCTTACATATTTAATTTTATTATTATTATATTATTTTTTATAAAATAAAGCATAATATATGTTGGCGCCCAAACGTCTTTGCGCCCAACCGTCCCTGTGCGAAACCGTTCCTGCGCTCAAACGGTTCTACAGGTATACGTCCCTGCGCCCTAATGCGTCTACACCAAAACGGCTTAGCCAAAACGGGCAGCGTCAGAACGTTCTAGACCGCTTCTCAGTTCTAGATTCTAATAGTCCTATACTCTACACATGAAGACTATTAAAATCTAAATCTTAAATGGTAATTTGTTCCACCTAACTTTAGTCACTAGAAGTTCGAGACGGATGTCTGGTGCAATACCCATTATATCCAAATCAACACGCTTACCAACGAGGCAAATCCACAGAGACGGCCTTTCACCAAACCGTCCACAAGGTCGAAAAGGTGCTAACTCACGGAGAGTACGCTCTTGGTACATTTCTGGATATCGAAGGAGCGTTTGACCGAACAACCTTCGAATCCACACACAACGCTGTGTTAGAGCATGGAATCGCACCCACCATTGCTAAGTAGATCGATTTCATGCTCAAACACAGAAACAACAAAGCCACGCTCAGAGGGGACTCCGTGGGAGTATCCGCCGGCCGTGGGTGCTCACAGGCAGGCGTTCTCTCGCCGCTCCTGTGCTACCTCGTGGTTGATGGACTCCTCCGGCGGCTCAACGAGCAAGGGTTTTACACTCAAAAGCTGTGCGGACGACCTGGTTATCCTTATAGCCGGTAAATTTCTCGGCACAATAAGCGGGGATACCGAAGGTGCCTTAAATATTGTGCAGGACTGGTGTCACAGGAATCAATTATCCGTCAATCCATCAAAGACCGAGCAAGTCCTGTTCACACGAAAATGGAAGATGACAGGTTATACAGAACCCTCCATCTTCAACAAGTCACTTGACTTGACTGGTGAGGTCAGATATCTAGACGCTCGAATAACCTAGAAAAGTCATGTGAAAAGACAAGAACAAAGGGCCACCGCATCCTACTGGATATGCAGGCGCGCTTTAGGCAAAACCTGGGGGCTGAAGCCTAGAATCATATTCTGGTGCTACACGGCTGTAGTACGCACGTTGCTCACATACGCCGCTCTCGTTTGGTGGCCACGATCAGAACTGACCACTACAAGAACGACACTTGCCCGTGTGCAAAGAGCAGCTTGTCTGAGCGTTACAGGCGTAATGCGTACAACCCCGACAGCGGCCATGAAAGTGCTGCTGGGACTAGCTTCTCTTCACCTGGTGATTGAGGCCGAGGCTCGAGCGTAGGTTGATGTGTACGGGGAAATGGAAACCAACTCAGGAATACGTAGGACATGCCAGACTTATCTTCAAATTGAGGGCGACCACTCCAGTTTCTTTAATGGGAAGCGATGGCATGACCTCCTACTTCTCCTTTAGCATACTC
>JABXWE010001761.1:0-11056 GCA_014611495.1 Limonius californicus
AAGTTGCTGTCAAGTAAACAATTATTAATTGTCAAATCACAATGACCGTCATTTGTCATCTTTTATTGTTTCCACTGCCTACTAAAAATATTTGCTGTAGTATGTTAACAATGTTCATTTACTATGCGTTAATTTCCGATATTAATTTTAAAGCAGAATAGGATATAGGATAATAATTGTATTGGTCAAAAATAAAAGATAAATAAGTATTTTATAAATAGGTCATATAAAAAAATGGGGTCCCTATCTTAGTTTTTATGATATCGAAGGTTGTTTATAGAAATTTTTTAAAAATAACAAAAATCTAGTAACCATGTTCAGTTACTGATTATGCTTTAAAAAATATGAAATACAAAGTTGCGTACTAGAGGTCTTTCGATATCACAACACACTAAGCATCAATAACTGCCACGGTTCATGTCGCGGCCAGCTATAGTTAATGCAATAAAATGGTTTTTAACTGTCATTTAAAAAACAAATGCCATATTTCGATACATGGTTGAAAAGAGAATTTTAAGGCGAATAAGATAGGATAAAAAAATATACAGGGTGCTATTTAAAATAACAAAGTTTGGGTTACTTCCGGTCAAACCGGAAGTTGAAGAAAATGTTTATTTAGCCTAAGAAAAGAAGAATCATACCATATACAAAACTTTCAAATTTCAAAATGTTATCTTTTTTAAAAAAAAAAGTTACAGGGTGTTACATGTCTCCTGTGTCACCCGGTATATAAAATATTGGTAAAGTTCATATATTTACAGTTTTCGTGATGCCAATGGAAATATCTAAACACTAAACTAAGGAAAGCACTTCGACTGAAATAAATAAATAATGAAGAAATTTACTTGTGTTTCTTAGAGCAGTTTTATGACGGCTAAATATTATTTAGACGGTGATATTTTAGTTGGATAGCGCCCGATATGTAAATAGCGGGCTGTATTACTACATTACCGCGACATTTGCCAAAAATAAGCATTACATCTATTTTCTCGCTATTTGAAAACATTTTACTTAAAATTGAAGTACACTGGCAGGATTTTTCTCGCTAAAGTGTATACCACTTTGAGTTCATCTCGATTTTATGAGGAAATCTAAAGTTATAACGCGATCTTTAGTAGATTGTTGGATTTACGTTATTGGCATTTTTGCCGCTTTGATCAACGTTTCGATTCTATTGTAATTTTGTCGGGTCGATCGGAGTTACCGATTGACAATTTGGGGAAGGCGAGATTTTGCCGAAGTTTTCTGCACTTTCAATGGTTGAATCTGCGGCGTGCGAGATATAGTTATTCGAATTCAAACCAGTTGCCTGCAAGTGAAAACAGGTGCCGGAAACGAGGCCGTTCTAGAACGTTCCATTCCAAATCAAAGAGGGAAGTGCTCATTAATTTTAATTTCGATGATTTTGGAGTCGATGTAATTGCTTGCTTACTTGCTTTGAAAGAGCGAGATCTAGGACGCGGTTTTCCAAGCATCTCTATGCACTTAGGCCATTGGCCCATTGTACACCCTAACTAAGAATTTTGCCTATCTGGGGTAATTCCAACTCCAGTAGTGATTTTTAACGTGTCACACATCGCAGTGACACGGGACCTACGGCTTTACTTCTTATCCGACAGAAGGCGCATTTTCAGATTTTTCCCGCTAGAAAAATCTCGCCGACCTCAGCCAGGTTCGAACCCGCGTCCCTCAGATCTAAAGGCAAATGCGCTAACCACTAGACCACCGAGGCCGGCCAGTCGATGTAATTACTCCTTGTTTATGTGTGAGAATTTCTTTATATTAAGGGGTAGATAAAACTGGGTTGTAGTTGCATAGGGTGTTTTTGAATTAGTTTATTGGCTTAATACAGTGTTATCTTAGCGTGTATAAGTATTAGCGTACATAATCACGGGGGTTTCACTTGATATACAGAGTAAGTCAACCTGAGCGGTAATAGTGCGTTTTATTCGGGTTTAACGGCGATTTTGACTTCTGAGATGCGCTATAGATCGTTGGAAGGCTTTTCACGTCTTGGGTGTATGACGCGGCTTTGAGGGCGCTTGTAAGGGTAAAGAAAAATGCAGTATTTTTACTTTAGCTCAAAAATATTAATTGCTATATTTAGTGAATGCGTGCTGGTAATTGTGTACCGATACAGGAATCAAACACACAAGTAATTTAATGTTGTTAATTTGGGTTTATGAACCATTAATTGGTGTTTATGCTGACATTAAATATCGTTGCTGCAAATCGGACTTGTTATTTATTGATTTCTATCATTGTATTCTTTGAGTAACAAATTAGGTAAGTAACAAACTTGGGGTCGGACTAACCGATCGACATCTGAGTTAATGGTAGTGTTTTATTTTTACAAGTCGGTGGCGCCCTTTCAGGTAATTAACGTTAGTTAATTAGTGTATTTATTCAAGCATAGCAGAGAACCGCCCATCTTCGATTGAGGGTCCGGGAGGCTATCATTAACCGTATTTTTACTTACTTAGCGTGGAGAAATTTCCCTTGGAAATTATTGTCAGGCGTCACAAAGTGCTTTATCTCTTACCAGACGTTGCAATCTTCTCTAGTATGCCAGTGTTTTACTGTGATTTACTAAGCAGAATACTTCGCTGGTTTGCCATTGCCTTGCGAGGGAGAACGGCAGTTAAAATTCGATGTTCCGGTACTGGGAATTGAACCCAGGACCTTCCGCGTAAAAGTTTAGCGCTAACATCTAGCCCACGGCCGCCTCTTATATATTTGTATGCATTTATTATACAGCTGTACTGTTCTTTATGTATTAACGTATTTGTTTATATCTTACTAGACCAAATAAACTGCTGTACAGGGTGTTTACCAAGTAGTGTCGAAAACATCAGGGGCGATTATTTGACCAAATTTCAGACGAAAATTTCCCCAAATTGCTTTATCTTCGAAATACAGATTGTTGAATATTATCAAAAAAATATAATGTTGAAAATCGAAAAATGAAATCTTGAGCAAATTTGAAAATTCTCGAAAAATTCTTTGTTGCATTGTAGCTTGCAAATATTATTTTGTTTTTAAATATGTCCCAGTTTACATATTCTGCAAAAACTGATATGCATTACTATTATGATTTTGCGGACAGAAATGTGCTGGAAGCAAGGCCTATATACCATGAAAGGTTTCCAGATAGACGATTGCCATGTTATAAGACGTTTACGTGAATGCGTATTACACTGTGCGATTGTGGTTTATTTTTGATAGATACCAACCCTCTTTTTTGAGGAAAATTTTTATTATTAATTTTTGTTTTAAAATCATCCTCTGAAGTTTTAGACATTACTTACGAAACACTAAGTATAATAACAATTAAAATTACCTTGAATACGTTTCCAACTGCTTTATTAACTAAAGAAGTAAATATACGTAAGTTAGCAATCGTTTTATGAGGTGAATGTTCCACTTCCGTTAGTTTAGTTTTCCATCACTTAAGTGTTTCGATTTGAGGAGAGAAATTCTAAAAAATAAATGTAGCAAGCAACAAATCTTGTTCACCATTTGATCTGCCAGGGTTCGAATTGTAAAGGGCTCTTTTAAAAGAGCACCGTGTGTAAAAAGGCAAAGCTAGGCTACGCAACGGAGTTGAACTGCGATTCATGACAGCTGACAGCGACTTCATGGAGGCTTAACGGTCCGGGTCACCCATGAAATAATCAATGAAGGGCTGAGCTCAATGTCATTGTTGAAAGAAAAGAAAATACGACCAATAAGTTAGAAAAACCATTTCTCATATGGTTCAGTTATATTGTTCTTACGTATGCTATATGACAAGGTCTCAACGTCAAATACAGAAGAATCGGGCCGAGTATCGTTATTATTTAGCGATTTGTAGTGCATAAAGTAAATTGGTGGTTTTATATACGAGGCGAATAATTTAGCAAGAGAGAAGCTAAGTATCTTACTTTTAATAAAACTAAAGGAATTGTTTGGGTTTTCTTTATTCCATATAAATTTTTGTTTGTTGCCTTACTTCGTTGAAATTCATACTTATATTTTAATAGTAATAATAGATAATTTTAACAGGTATTTATTTTTGCTTGATACGTATTTCGACGTACATTATCAAAAGCATTTAATGTAGTAAACATTTGTAGTAGCTAGGATAACAGCACACCGGATCTTAGTTTCGGGCTTGGCTCAGGTCGTCTATTCCAAAACTTCCAATAGCGGGGAATTTATGAGCTCAATTTGCTCATTCATTAAAGGTGTGTTTGTTAAAGTGTGTTTGTGAATTTGAAAGGCTTCGAGTATATCCAATTTACGTTTATCATCACAGAAGTGTAAAAATGTTATTATATTATTTGATGTCAATGCATGATTGTGTTGTAGTAAGTATTTAGCGTAGTTAGATTTTTGTGAGTGTTTATATTTTATCAGCGTATGTGTTCTTTGTATCTGGTGTCAAAATTTCTAATTGTTTGACCTATGTATACATAATTACAATGTGAACAGTTTAATTTGTAAACAACTGATTTTAAAAAATCGTTAGTTCTGTCATTTGCGTTGAATCAGTTGAAAGTGTTTTTTGTTGTTTTATAACTTACTTTAAATGTATTTGATTATAATTTTAGCAATTTTCTCCGATATATCACCAAAATAGGGAATTGCAATATATTTAACATTTTCAGAGTGGTGTTTATAATATATTCTTTGAATTGCTAATTTATAATCTTTCTTTTCAATTAGTGTGTCTACCCGTTTTGTGTGGTATCCATTACTGTGTGCAATTTGTTGAATAATCAAAATCCCTTTGGTGTAATCAGTGTTACTTAGGGGAACTGTAAAACTCTATGTATCAGTGACCTATAGGCTGCTAATTTATGTGTTATATGCTGACATGAGTCCTGTGGTATTGTCATATCTGTGTAGGTTTTCTATAAATACAGTATTCGAGTTTGTTTTCGGAATAAATTTTTATGTTTAACTCTAAATAATTAATATATCTGTTTTGTTCTGTTTCTAATGTAAAGTTTATGTTTGAGTGTAGAGTATTAATAAACGTTAAGAAGTCACCAATAAACTCAAATGAACTATTCAAACATGCTAGAATATCATCAACGTAACGGTACCAAAATATAATTTTCGAAGATTGATTTGATTCAAAAATTCGATCTTCTAAATGTTCCATAAATATATTAGCCAAATGTGGTGAAATTGGACTTCCTATTGGTAAACCGTTTTTTTGAAGATAAATTTTATCATTAAAAATAAAATAATTTTGATTAACACAAAGTTTGAATAATTGAATCAACTCATTTCGTTTTGCTAATTCAACATTTTTGTTGATAACAATATTATTTAACAAAGGAATACACTCTTGAGGAGGTATTTGTGAAAACATATGGGTGACATCAAAACTAACTAGTTTGCATTGTGGTGGTAAACTTAAACTGGACAACTTATTGATTAAATCGGAAGTTTTTAACAGAATATTTTGGTGTGTATTCTAAACTAGTAACTATATTATTTCATGTTTTTGCTAACATGTGGTTGGCTGCGTTTATTTACGAGACTACCGGTCTAATAGGCATTTGGGTTTACGTATAAAGCGAAAATAAAAATAAACACTTGTTGAAATTGCCTATTATTGTTATTGAACTATAAGTATGAATTTCAATGAAGTAAGGTAGCAAACAATTAACAAATTATTATCATCTTCACTAGAAGAACATGCCAAATTATACAAAAAGATCATGATAAAACATGGATTAGTAGCACAGAACGTTTGGTTTAAACCTCAGCCTATAGGTTATTGATGCATAGAGCTTTAACAGTTCCCCTAAGTAACACTGACTACACCAAAGAGATTTCGATTATTAAACAAATTGCACACAGTAATGGGTACCACACAAAACTGATAGACACACTAATCAAAAAGAAAGATTATAAATTAGCAATTCAAAGAATATATTATGAAGACCACTCTAAAATGTTAAATATATTTCAATTCCCTATTTTGGTGATATATCGGAGAAAATTGCTAAAATGATAATCAAATACATTTAAAGTAAGTTATAAAACAACAAAAAACACTTTCAACACCTTATTCAACGCAAAAGACAGAACTAACGATTTTTTAAAATCAGGTATTTACTAATTAAACTGTTCACATTGTAATTATGTATACATAGGTCAAACAATTAGAAATTTTGACACCAGATACAACGAACACATACGCTGATGCAAATATAAACACCCACAAAAATCTAACTACGCTAAACACTTATTAGAACACAATCATGCATTGACATCAAATAATATAATAACATTTTTACACTTCTGTGATGATAAACGTAAATTGGATATACTCGAACCCCTTCAAATTCACAAACACACTTTAGCAAATACACTTTTAATGAATGAGCAAATTGAGGTCATAAATTCCCCGCTATTGGAAGGTTTGGAATAGAAGACCTGAGCCAAGCCCGAAACCAAGATCCAGTGTGCTGTTACCCTAGCTACTACAAATGTTTACTACATTAAATTCTTTTGATAATGACATATTTTATGTCGAAATACGTATAAAGCTAAAATAAAAACAAATACTTGTTGAAATTGCTTATTATTGTTATTGAACTATAATTTATAAATATCTGATTTTAACAAATCGCAGGTTGTATCTTCTGCGTTGAATAATGTGTTGAAAGTGTTTTTTCTTGTTTTATAAATTATTTTGAATGTACTTGTTTTGGTTAAACATTATATACATATTCTATTCTGCCACTCTTAAGAAGTTTGCATTCGAATTCAGTTTTAATAAATCGCAATGTTGCCTACATACATTGGCAAAAATATGTAATATGTATCCACTGTATTTTCGAAATAGGAACAAAATGCACCAAATTGCTGGAATATGCAAAAATATGCATCAAATTATTGAAATATGCAATTAGAAATGCGTTCCAATCAGCTCTGATTCATATAGAAACGAGATCATTGTGGAGTCACATCAATATTATAAGATATGATGTTTGCATACAATCCCAGCTGTACAGACATAAGGTAAGCTTCCCAATTCAACCCTCTAGACTTCCTCCTTGAAAGATCTTATAGAATGCTACAATAGTAGTTAACAGTGTTTTCCTGGTTCTATTTTGTAAAACTAAAACTCGATAAGTTTAGAATCAGTTATTTTAAATGAAATTTGAAAATATTAGATTAAATACTCAAAATGATTACGATTATTCTCTGGGCTATAGTAAAGCCTACCATCAAATTCTCTCCAATCATTTTAGAAGGTTTGTTTGAATAGTTTGGCATTTTTGAACTATTCCTGGTCGCAGTTGTGCAATGGAGTAAGTGCGAGTTTTGTAGGCAACAAATTTTAAGTGATCCCATAAAAAGAAGTCTAATGGGATCATATCTCGAGATAGTGGGGGCTATTTTATTTTTATGAAACGAATCGAGTAAAAAGCATATTTGCTACTTACAATAGCAGTTTGTAAAAGTTTTCCAAAGAGCAATTTTGTTGCGGTAGGTAGCTTAAACATAAGAGGTTGAATGGGGAATTTTACCGTATGAATCATGATGATTTCCCCCTCATATTTCTACTAATTTCCAATGCCTCTTTCACTTTGAGAGATATCACACACTGTACGTTTTCAAATTGATATCCTATAGAAAGTTAGTCATGTGAAGTTGGACGTTGAAGTAGAACTTAAAAATATCGCGAGGTTTCTTCTCGATTACATATAGTAGTAAAACAAACTACAGTTGAATTACTATAGGTAACACTAGTAGATATTGTCCATCCTACTTCGCAGTATCGTTTTTATAAGTAAATAAGTAGCCTCTTAAAAAGCGATATCAAATTTATGCGGTACCACTTCTTACCCGTAAAAAACCTTCGGCAAATAAGAAAATTATCTCATTTAGGCAAGCGCCTGTTGTTTTCGGAGGAGAAATAGAACCGCAAAAGGAAATGTCGTAATTAAATGAATGTGTAATACGAATAGCATGACAGCACAAAATAATTCCAGTGAAGTGGCATTTTACACTTGTAGGCAAATCGGCTTCGTATAATTGGATAAATAATTGATCCTTATGGAACACAGATACAGAAATGAATGATGAGTATCTGAGTGGGCACAAGTTGGGTTCTCACCACACTGTATTTATAACAAAGTAACAAAATACTCATCAGTGTTATTAAAACACATATTCAGTATTTGCATCATGGTTGCTATATATGTTCTCATAACGTATTACTGAAAGTGGCTACAGTATGTTATAATGTAATTATTTTATATGGTGGTTTTATAGATATGTCCCCTTCTCCCTATTTAACCTGTTTAGTGTGGAAAAAACATATTCAGTATTTACGTCGACAATATGTCATCCACAAAGTATAGCGAACAGATTATCAAATTTTTGTTCCGTTTTTAGAAGTACCATAGAACCTACGTACCCCAACAGTGTAAGTACTTACCTTTTTTCGGATTTTTACGAATCAAATTTTCTACCGTTCTAATAACACAAAATAACAGTGATTGATATTGAAGTACTTTGAAGTTTAAAAGAATTCATTCAGTAGGGTTCTGAGTGGGTTACAAGAACTTGCAAAGTTGCTTAAAGCTATGTGTTGTTGAGTCATATTTTGCATAATCCCACCCCTTCTTGGGGTATATGACATTTCGCCGAATGATCAAAAACCGACTAAGGCAATACGCCGACCAGTGTTAAACGACGACACACAGAGATTGATAACGTATTGTCAAAGACGAAAACAGTCGAACCTTCTGTGTCTATTAATATTACTGTTTCATAATGAACACTTGTCAAAGCAGACCGAAACGTCGTAATGGACACTTTATCTAGTCCGACGATATCGTCGAAATAAAATCAGAACCAAAACTCCAACCATATGCAAAACGCCGACAGAAGAATGTGACTAAAACACCAAACTCTCGTAACGGGCACTTAGTCGATACCAACCAAAACGGCAATATACGTAATAAATTGTGCATATTTTAATAATGTGAATTCAAATTTAAATTGTCTTGTAGATAGAAGAAAAACATTAATATGTTCTTAGCATCAAATATCTAGGGTAACGAACTACTATTAAAATGTTGAAAATATCAAATAATTCCCGCATAGATGAAATAAATAAACGTGCCGTTAATAAGAGGTTTTCAAGTAATAACAGTATTTGATTCTTTTAGGTAAGCAGGTGTAGGGTGGTGTACCTGTATAGAAAAAGCAGATCACCGTATATTGAAAATAATTCCTGCAAAAATACGTTCTGTTAGAAAATTTTATTGAATATTCATCTATTCTTGTACACAAATAAATGTTTGAAATTTTATAATTTTTAGTGTCAAGAAAAGTTTAATAATACACAATTTCAGCAAACACAAAACTATCGTATTGCTTACAATGTCCAGCAGTATAATTCTGTGCAGTAAGTGGCTAAAGATATCAACCGTTTTGCGAAACATTCCCGAAGAACAAAAAAACCCACGAAAAAACATAAATTGCGACTTGAACGGTGCTAACCTCATACGTAATTAGAAATAATTTTAACTTTTTAACGCGTAAATGACTAACAATAGCAACTCTGTGGCAGATTGATGTTCAGCCCAAAGAATATGCAACTGCATAAGCTGAACGTGCTGCTCAAAGTTACCTATAATCACGTCGTTGGAGTTATGTTTTTAGAACTACTTAACACAAATATCTAGCTAAGCTAATATCCTTAGTAAATATTATAATCGCAAGGTTTCATATCCATTCGTGTGTTTATAATAACCCAAAGTAGAAGGAAGTTGAATGAACAAAACAGCGCCGGACATAAATTCCTGTACACATGATTATTAGATATTTACAATTTCCTACAGAGAGCATATGTTATCAAAACAACTACGTAACATAAACATATAAAAAAGTTAATATATTTCAGGAATGTTATTATTACCACGCTTTCATATTTATCGGTGTGTTTATAATGATCCAAAGTAAAAGGAAGCCGATTAAACACAACAGCGGCAGACGTAAATTACTGTCATTGGTACCCAGTAGGGTTTTAAGTCTGTCTAACGGGGTACTTCGGCAATTTACTATCTCTTAGCAATTTCTTACAAAGAGCATTTTCTCTCCTTCACAGATCTTTCAGATATTCAAGTAGCCACCTTGCTTAATTTACTCAAAATTTGTTTCCAACAAAAATTCTTTTCTTTTAATAACAAAATTTTTAACCAAGAGTCTGGTCTCCCAATGGGCTCATGTCTGTCCCCGTTGATGTCTGACATTTTTATGAACAATCTTGAAATTAAAAAAATCTTTAACAACCCGGTGTTATCTAATCACTTTGTTTTTTGGAGACGGTATGTCGACGACATTTTTGTCATTTTCAACGGTTCCAAAGAGAACCTCACTCATTGTTTAGATATCCTTAATAACATACACCCAAATATTAAGTTCACTCTTGAAATAGAAAAGGACAACAAGTTACCTTTCCTGGATATTTTAATCTCTCGTCACAATAATCAGCTAAGATTCAGTATTTATAGAAAACCCGCCACTACAGATCACGCCATTCCTTATGACTCTTTTCACCCTCTTTGCCACAAATTAGCCTCCTTTAGATACTTTTTCCATAGATTATTCTCTTTTCCCTTAGAAAAAGAAGATTTTGATTATGAACTAAAAATTATTCACTCCATAGCTTTCAATAATAGTTACCCGTCAGATTTAATTAACAACTTGTTCAATAAAATTAAAAGGCGTTTCTCCCTCAGAGAAGCGACCAATCTTGACATCACGAATACTAGTACCTCGACTTCTTATTTTTCTATGCCCTTTTTTGGACACGCAACTTTGAAACTCAGCAACGTTTTTAAAGCTTATAATATAAAAATTTCTTTTTCGGTCCCCCTAAATCTAAATAAACTTTTTGTGCATAATAAAGACCTCCTAGATCCTTTTTCTAGATCAGGTATTTATAAGATTAAATGTTTTAGATCCGAGGGACGCGGGTTCAAACCTGGCTGAGGTCGGCGAGATTTTTCTAGCGGGGAAAAATCTGAAAATGCGC